>JAMKPZ010000070.1:0-143420 GCA_024699675.1 Amphibolis antarctica
GGGTTATTTTACTTGCCAACAGCATGTGGGGAAGGCTAGTAGCATTCTTTTATTCAGTTTTCTTATCTTCTATTTTGTAATAGAGAAGAACAAAAAAAGAGAAGAAGAAAAGTCAGTGGCTAGAATACTTCTTCAACAGAAAAAAAAAAAGAGAAAGAAAAAAAAAAACAAAAAAAAAGAAAAACGGAAAAGAGAAAGAAAAAAAAAAGAGAGAAAAAGGAAAAGAAAAAAAAAAAAAAAAAAAAAAAAAAAAAAAGGAAAAGTTACTTATTGCTGAGTCATGAAAGCATATAGACTCCTGTGTAAGGGAAGGGTAGATCTTAGGATTCTGCCATTTGTTGGCAGTCCAATACCCGGCTTGTCGCGATTGACCAAGTATCCCCTTCTTTTAGGGCTTGGCAACCCATCGAAGTCCGCCAATACAACCAGGTGCCGGAACCCATTTGCCGACACCCACTTCTCCTTCTTTTTTCTCTTATCCTAGGGCTTGACATCCTAGCTAAGTCATCAACATTGGGCTTGGCATCCCGCTGAAAGTCGCTTCCACCCCCGGGTTCCGATGCTCACATTTCCAGAACCCGAATGATTCTACCCATCATTTCTACAACCCTAGAGCGAACTAGTGAGGATGAATCAGCATGACTATGGGCAGAAGGACAGCTCTCGGATCTCTCCTCTCGGCCCGTCTTTGTCGCCTAAGGGTCGCTTCTGCTGGACAAGGGAACTACGTTTCCAAACTCACATGCGTGAATGTCCAAGCAGTTATCTCTTGATGTGAGGCGAGCCACCTTTCATTCCCCTGCAGGTCCAGATAGCATGATTGGGTCGGAACAGCTACCTTGCGCAAACTCCGTCACTGGCACCCACTTGAAAACCCCTATACAGAAGCAACGAAACAAAATGCCAGAAAAGGAGTCACCAGAAAATGTCTCAACCTTTCTACACAACACAGCACGGATATTCATGTATGAGGGGAAGGGACAACACTCCTTCCCCACCTTTGGAACTAATGTATAATCAAGCGTGCAGGCAAAATAACCGGTTGCCAAGTAAGATCAACCGGCCACCGTCACCATTACCCGAGGACATTCGACTCCTCAACACAACCCAAGTCAGAACGTCAACTGTCCCAAGCAAAGGTGAGGAAAGTTCGCCAATGCATGCCAACTCAAACTGTTGGACGCCCAGACCACAACCCGCGCAAGACGAGACGACGCACAGAAAAAGCAGCCGGTTGCCAGGTAAAATGACCGGCCACCGCCACCAGTACCCAGGTACGATCGACTCCTCAACATACCTCAAAAACCATACTTAGACGTATGGGTCGGGTGTGTAACCAACCCGCCACCAGCAAACCGGTAAGGAAACCTGATTGCCAGCACCCCGAAAACCATACTTAGACATATGGGTCGAGTGTGTAACCGGCACGCCACCGGCAAACCGGTAAGGAAACCCGGTTGCCAGCACCCCGAAAACCATACTTAGACGTATGGGTCGGGTGTGTAACCGGCACGCCACCTACAAACCAGTAAGGAAACCCGGTTGCCGGCACCCCAAAAACCATACTTAGACGTATGGGTCGGGTGTGTAACCGGCCCACCATCGACAAACCGGTAAGGAAACCCGGTTGCCGGCACCCTAAAAACCATACTTAGACATATGGGTCGGGTGTGTAACCGGCCTGCCACTGGCAAACCGGTAAGGAAACCCGGTTGTCGGCACCACGAAAACCATACTTAGACGTATGAGTCAGGCGTTTAACCGACCCGCCACTGGCAAACCAGTAAGGAAACCCAGTTGCCGGTTACCCGAAAATCGTACTTACACGTATGGGTCGGGTGTACAACCGACCCGCCACCAGCAAACCGGTAAGGAAACCCGGTTGCCGGCACCCCCAAAATCCCCATGGGTGCGCATGGAGGGGGGGAAACAGCCGACAAGCCGCCAGCTGGCCGGTTCAAGGAACCAGCCCCTGTTTCCCCTAAACCCCCCATGGGTGCGCATGGAAGGGAGAAACAGTCGGCAAGCCACCGGCTGACCAGTTCAAGGAACCGGCCCCTGTTTCCCCAAAACCCCCACGACTGCGCATGGAGGGGGGGAAATAGCCGGCAAGCCGTCGGCTGGCCGGTTCAAGGAACCGGCCCCCATTTCCCCAAAACCCCCCATGGGTGCGCATGGAAGGGGGAAACAGCCAGCAAGTCGTCGGCTGGCCGGTTCAAGGAACCGGCCCCCGTTTCCCCAAAACCCCCAGGCTACGCATGGAGGGGGGGAAACAGCCGACAAGCCACCGGTTGGCCGATTCAAGGAACCGGCCCCTGTTTCCCCAAAACCCCCCATGGGTGCGCATGGAAGGGGAAATAGCCGGCAAGCCACCGGCTGACCGGTTCAATGAATCGGCCCACGTTTCCCCAAAACCCCCCATGGGTGGTGCGCATGGAAGGGGGAAACAGCTGGCAAGCCGCCGGCTGGCCGATTCAAGGAACCAGCCCTCGTTTCCCCAAAACCCCCCATGGGTGTGCTTGGAAGGGGGAAACAGCCAGCAAGCCGCCGGCTGGCCAGTTCAAGGAACTGGCCCCCATTTCCCCAAAACCCCATGGCTACGCATGGAGGAGGGGAAACAGCCAGCGAGCCGCCGGCTGGCCGGTTCAAGGAACCGCCCCTGTTTCCCCAAAACCCCCCATGGGTGCGCATGGAAGGGGGAAACAACCAGCAAGCCGTCAGCTAGCCGGTTCAAGGAACCGGCCCCCGTTTCCCCAAAACCCCCATGGTTGCACATGGAAGGGGGAAACAGCCGGCAAGCCGCCAGCTGGCCGTTTCAAGGAACCGGCCCTCGGTTCCCCAAACCCCCCCATGGGTGCGCTTGGAAGGGGGAAACAGTCGGCAAGCCACCGGCTAGCCGGTTCAAGGAACCGACCCCCGTCACCGCAAAACCCCATGGCTGCGCAAATGGGTCGGGAAGGCAGCCGACCAACCGTCGGTCTAGCAAGCCGGTAAGATAACTCAGCTACCGGCTCCCCCAAAATTCCCAACATAGCACGAACGTGGTCTTAGAGTCGTTACTCCAAATCTCGCCCACAAACTCACAAGAGCACTCGAGAAGATAGTTATGGAGAAGTTTCCATTAAAGTTAAGATATTATTCATCATTTAAAAGGGGCGAGGTACAGACTAACTACTCCTCCTCAGAAGACTCTAAGGGTTCAAACCTCCGGGGCTCAAATCTCTGGGGGTCGGTTCTCTGGCACACCCGCCTCCGTAGGTCACGAGCCTGCTCCCGCTGCTCTATCCGGTCGACTAGTCGTATCAACCGATCTTCTCGACTCAACAGTTGGATAATCACTTCGTCTCGAGCATAGAGACGGTCCAGCAACGCGTGCAAATCCTCGGCATAATTTGGGTTCAAAGAAGTTCCACCGGTAAACCGTGAAGTAGAAGTAGGAGCAGGAGGACGGCGCCCGGTTGACCGCCCGCTAGATGACGAGCTAGACCGCTTAGAGGCAAGCCTCTCGTACCAACCCATGTCGACTGATGTAATGGGCCGGGTCTGGAGCGGAACCCTCTGCCGGCCTCTGGTTGAGATACGGAGGAAGTGGGCCAGCTCCACCATCGCCTCCCCAAAGAGAAACAGAAGCGGCAACCGGTCCCCAAAAAACCCCAACTTGCACAAAAGGTTGGGGGAATTACCCGGCTAGCCGTTGGCAAACCGGTCTGAGGAAGTAGCAACCAAACCCCAAAATCCCCATTGGCGTAAATGTTCGGGGGACCAGCCGACTTCCATTTGCCACGTAGCGGCTGCCGGGTAACTACCCAGAAAAGCAAGCCGAATCAATTAGGGGGATATGACGGGATTTGACTACTTAAATCTTGCAAATCAATCCATTACATAGATCGCGTAATCGCACCAAAACTCAAGCCAGCTTCCATCTTCGGGCACCTCGAATAAGGAAGGCAACCCCTTATAAAAGAAGTGGCCTCCCTCCCCAAAAACCTAATCTTTTCAACCCTCGAAGAAACCTTCGTTCGGACACTGGTGACGCTCGCATCCACCCCTTGGAGAAGACGCCGGCCAGAGGTTCTGAAGGAAGAGAGACACTCGTGGTCCCGACACCCGTTCGCCGCAATGGAGCGAGGACTTCCGATCACCGCCAACGACCCTCTACAAGTAAGCCCTTCCTCCCTCACCATTTTACGTATGGTTTAAACGACGTTTCCTCGAACCCCGACCACGTAACACCTTTCCCATACAAGGGAAAGGTCGGAGGACGGACCCGTGTATCATTCCTTCGGAAATATGTCCAAAGGTACCGGCCGGGTAAATCCACCCGGCACGGTCAAGTTTGGTTCGGTTGTGACCCTTTCATCGGCTTCTTTTATGTGGAAACTCTGAGTTTCTCAGTAAGTTTTACACGTTTTTATCTGATCTCCGCATGTTTTCTTTCCTAGGAGGCGTAAGTCTACCCTCCCGATGCCCTGGAAAGGCTTCCAGGATGATGCCACCAATAAAGATGTCGGCGGTGGCCGTTCTGGTGTACGAACACGTACAACCCGGTGGTTCCCGTTCTTTCCTGGGAAGTGTAAGTCTACTCTCCCGATGCCCCAAAAAGTTTTCCAAGATGATGCCACCGGCATGGATGCCGGTAGCGGTTGTCCGGGTGTACGAGAAGTACAACCCAACGGTTCCCATTTTCCAGGGGGCGTAAGTCTACCCTTTCGATGCCTTGGAAAGATTTCCGGGATGACGCCACTAGCAAGGATGCCGGCGGCAGCCATTCGAGTGTACAAACACGTACAACCCGGCAGTTCCCATTCTTTACCGGGAAGTGTAAGTTTACTCTCCTGATGCCCCGGAAAGTTTTCCGAGATGACGCCACCGGCATGGATGTCGGCGGCGACCATCCAGGTGTACGAGAAGTACAACCCGACGGTTCCCATTTTTCGGGAGGCGTAAGTCTACCCTCCCGATGCCCCGGAAAGATTTTCAGGATGACGCCTCCGGCATTCATCCCATTGGCACAAATGGTTCGAGGAACCAACTAGCCTGCTGCCAGCAAACCAGCACCAATGGCCGACAACCGGCTACCCAAAAACCCATTTTTGGGTGAATAGTTTAGGGAATCAGCCGACCTGCCGCCGGCAAATCGACACCAATGGCCGACAACCGACTCCCTAAAAACCCATTTTTGGGTAAATGGTTCGGGGAACCAGCCAACACAAATGGCCGATAGCCGGCTCCTCGAAAACCCATTTTTGGGTAGATGGTTCGGGGAACCAGCCGGTCCGTTGCCGACGAACCGATATAACAAACCGGCAACCGATCCCCATTTCCGAGAAATGTAAGTCTACATTCCCGATGCCCCGGAAAGATTTTCGGGATGATGCCTCCGGCATGCATCCTTGTCGGCAGCGGCCATTTGGGTATACAAATGTACGACCCGACGGTTCTTGATTTCCAGAAAGAACAGAGCCACCTTTCCGAGATATGGTCACCGGCACACATCCGTGCCGACCCTGGCCAAGTGTAACGTAAACTCTCATCTCCAGATAGAGGGGGGAAGGGGCATAACGCGGCAGCTGGTACATTCAGCCGGCCGCCTCACCTGACTTTTAGTTCTTCTGCTGAGAGGTCCGAAAGGGTGACCTTCATGTCTTTCTCTCCCCCATTTATTGCCAGATCTAGTATGAATCCCCGCTTTGTTCAATTCTCATTTGTTTTACACGATTCAATCTTCATTTGTTTTACCATAAGGGATAAAGTTATCCCTCCTAACACCCTGGAAAGTTTTCAGGATGAGGCCATGAATGGCCGGGCTGACTGATGTGGTTTTCCATTTTAGAGCCAGAGAGAGGCTGGGAATGCCTAGGCTGTCTGGGGGTGCCTAACACCTTCCCCAACAGTACCCTGAACCCCATATCCAGTTCTCTCATGTTACACGATTTTACGTGATTCTCATGATTCATGATTGAATAGTGTGTAAAAGTGATGAATTGGACTCCTATTATAAATGCAAACTTAACTTAAAACTAGTCAAAATTCGTTATAACAATTTTTAAATCGTTATAGCGTTTTTCCATCTTACTATATAATTTCAATTGGATCATTGTACCAAATGGTTGTTCCACCAAATTCGTTATAATGTTTTCCAAATCGTTATAACGATTTTCCTACATGTCAAATCTTAGATTTTTTCAAATCTGATTTTAATGATGAAATCTTTTCAAAAAATTTCCTAATTTGTGGAAAATTCAAAATTCGTTATAACAATTTGAGAATCGTTATACCGATTTTTCTTGATTATCTAAAATTACGGATTTTCCTGGATTGAATTTCTAAGTAAATATCTTTTCAAAAACTTTCCTAGGTATTATTTGAATTTCAAAATTCATTATAACGATTATGAAAATCATTATACCGATTTTTCTAAAATTCTTTAATTTACGTGATTTTCTCTAATAGAGTTACTTTCAAAATATTTCCTAAGTTTTGCAACACAATCAAAATTCGTTATAATGATTTTTCAAATTGTTATATCGAATTTCCTAAATTCCTTAATCTACGGGATTTTCTCTGACTTATTTTCAAAATATTTCCTAAGTTTTGGAACTCAATCAAAATTTGTTATAACGATTTTTCAAATTGTTATACCGAATTTCTCGGATGTAGAGTCATGTGATCTAACAAATGAATAGTGAATCGTTATAACGATTTTCCAATTGTTATTCTGATTTTTCCCTATGTTGATTTTAATGTGTGTGGACTTAGAATCTAAATGAGTGACTTAAACTAGTGTCCAAACCTTTTAAATGAGTGTATGTGCTCATGGCTCTTCTTCATTGGCTTTAACACTTTCATCTCTAATTCTTCAAATTTCTTTGGCTTTCTTTATATAATTTCTTCATTCCTTCTTTATGACTTTGTATCTTAGACTTGGTTTCTTCATGCTTTCATTTGTTGTATACCAAGTTGTTTAACATCATCAAAACCTATAGAGGGTGAGATCTCAACAATCTCCCCATTTTTGATGATGTCAAAACCATACCTTAAACTTAAAGAAAAAATTTAAGCACCTAATACAACACATACCCCTATTACAAATACATACATTTTTCTCCCCCTTTTTGACATTCATGAAAAGGGGTGAATTACAACTTGCTCCCCCTATTTGACATACAAGATAATAAACACTTAAACATTGAATTTCTCACTACATAAAATACTTCACCTATCTAAAGAATATGCTTGAAGCAAAATAAGTGTGATATATTTTGAATCAAGTCCATAAGATGTAAAACCATAAAGACATTCATATAAAAACATTCATCAAGGTAGGCAATTCATATTACAACTCATGTCATAATAATTCAAATAGACATTCAAGCAAATAACATAATTCAACCATACATTGAAAGCAATTTAAAAACATACACCACATAAAAAAGATAGCAAGCAACCCTAAGGTGATGGAGCATCGTCGTCCATCCTTGTCACCTATTTGTCTTCCTCAATAGTTAAATTCTATAATGCAACTAAAATTTGTTCTGTCTTTAAGTCCATATAGGACTTCAACTCCCTAGAATTCTGATCAATGTAACCTTTTAACTCTTGAGAGCAAGAGTCCATGTAAGTTCTTAACCCTCTCATTTCTTCTTCTTGCCTAAGAAATCCTTCTATTATATATTCATTCAACTCACTGATTTCTCTACTCAAATTGTCAATAGCATCTTCATCAACCACAGGTGGTTGAGAGGATGATGTCATTTGTCTACTAGAAGTAGTATCCCTAGAACTTCTAAAGATGTTGTTGTAGGTGATAGTTGTGGAAGTCACCTGTGTTTTCTTGAGGCCATCTAAATCTACTTAGAGAGCTTGAAATAAGGCCATCAAGTTCATTCCATAGAAGAGTTTTGTTTTTACTCTTCCTATGCAATGTAGAATAGCAGTAGCCCAATTTACAATTAGCCCTTCCATTATACAATAAATAGCCCTAAGAGTGTTTTCATTTAACTCATCATTGTGTCCCTTTCTTTGGAACATATTTTTGGACACAATGTGAGCAATTATTCTAGCCTCTTTGTTTAGATAGGCCATCCTATCAATTTTTCTAGCCTCTTTTACTATATCACTAACTACAACATCCATATCTGCATTTGTGAAGGTGTGATGATAGGTTGGCAAGGTAACATCCATTTCTTCATTTACTAGACTAAGATGAGTCTCTAAAATGACTTGAGTAACAACAAAGTGAGACCCATTTATGTAGCTATCAAAACCTCCATCAATGTCTCCCAAATTTGCATAAAACATGGAAATTGCATCAAGACATGCATTAACATGTGGAGGATGCAAAAATTGAAGCAACCCTTGTACTTCAAACATATTGTGTATGCCCTCCATTCCAAAAAAATGCACACATCTACCAAACAAGATTTCTTTGCGAAAAAATTTCTCAAGAAAGGCATCTTTTGCCTTTTGATTCCTAAAGAATCTTGTGGGAAAGGAACTCCCACTTGATTCACCAATGAGGATGTGTTCTTCCTCCCTAAACTTGTGGGATTGAGTTTCCTTCCCCTTTCCCTTAAGAATGCGTTGAATCCTTTTAGCCATTTCTCCAAAAACATATGCAATAATCACAAAATTTTCAAATTTCAACTATAATCTTGGCAAATCCATTGAAAAATCATTCGAAATCATTGAATCAAGCAAGTACATGTACAGATCTAAGAAAAATCACAAAGTTCTTCCAGAAAACAGATCTGAGCATAATCTTTGCAAACCTATTTTGAAAAATCATAAAAATTGAGGTTAAGGTTTGATTATTTTCCTGAAAATGGTTTGATGAGATTGAATCTTACCCTACAAATTTGTTTTCCTCAAAAACAACACCTTGTGAACAGCCTTCGGACGTGGATCCACCTTGGGTGCGAAGGTCTGTGGCGTAATTGGATGGGAAAATGAGTTTTTCCCCCTTTCAATCCTATTTATACTTTTCCAGAATCGGGCAATTCGTTATAACAATTTTCCAAATCATTATACCGTTCCACTATAGCACCTGTGAATTTTTGCCACAAAACGAGTTGTCGGTTAATTTGTTATATCAATTTATAAATCGTTATAACAATTTATAAATTGTTATAACGATTCTGTAGATTTTTGTGGGTCTTCTCAAAATCGTTATAACAAAACAAGGTTTCGTTATAATTTCGTTATAACGAAAAAGTTTGTTTTGATTGTTATAAAAATTTTCAAATCGTTATAACGAAAATCCCAATTTGTGGAACTTCCTCTTTTCTAGCTAAGTGTTCAACGGAACTTGTAATTCATTACAACGATTTAGGATTCATTGATCCATTTTTTTTTTGAACTTAATACTTCAATCATTTTTTCAAGAAATATCGTTCAAACAACATATTCCTAGACTTCTCCTAAGCTTAGTAAATTGTTGAACATCTAATGGTTTTGTAAATATATCAGCTAGTTGTTCCCTTGTATCAATATACCTTAACTTTATATTACCATTTTCAGCATTGTCTCTTAAGAAATGATGTCTTATGTCAATATGCTTGGTTCTTGGATGCTTAATGGGATTTTTTGATAAATTTATGGCACTTGTACTATCACAAAATAGAACTGTCTCAAAGTAATTTAAGCCATAATCCCTCATGGTTTGTTGTATCCATAGAATCTAAGCACACCCAAGAGTAGCAGTAACATACTCAGCCTCAATTAGTAAACAAGGCTACATAGTTTTGTTTCTTGTTGCCAAGAGATTAATGATTGTCCTAGAAATTGACATGTTCCACTTGTGCTTTTTTTGTCAGATTTAGATCCTCCAAAATCTGCATCACAATAACTAACAAGTTCTAATCATCCATCTCTCAGGTAAAATAATCCATACTCAGTTGTTCCTTTTAAATACCTAAGTATTCTTTTAACAATTACTAAATGTGACTCTCTTGGATCACTCTAGTATCTTGCACATGCACACACACTGAATATGATATCTGGGTAGCTAGCTGTTAAATATAGTAATGATTCAATCATTTTTCTGTATTTTCTCTCTTCTACTTTAGGTCCTTTTAAGTCAGCTTCCAACTTTGTAGCCATTCCCATAGGTGTTCCAATTTCTTTGCTATTTTCCACATCAAACTTCTTGATTAACTCTTTACAATATTTTTCTTGACTTACAAATATCCCATTTTGTGTTTGTTTAATTTGAAGTCCAAGGGAAAAGGTGAGTTCTCCAACATGCTCATTTCGAATTCATTTTTCATGATATTTCCAAAATCATGAGCAAGCTTCTCATTATTTCATCCAAAAATAATATCATCTACATAGATTTGTACTGATAATAAATCATTGTTTTCCTTTTTGATAATAACTCATTGTTTTCCTATATCAAATCCATTTTGTTTTAAGAAATCCCTTAGCCTCTCATACCAAGCTCTTGGAGCTTGCTTTAATCCATAAAGGGCTTTCTTAAGCTTGAAGACATGATCTGGATGATCCAAGTTTTCAAATCTAGGTGGTTGTTTTATAGACTTCTTGAATGATTCCATTTAAAAATGCACTTTTTACATCCATTTGAAATAGAGTAAAATTGTTGTGACTTGCATATGCCAATAACATTCTTATTGAATCTATTCTAGCTACAGGAGCAAATGTTTCATCATAGTCAATTCCTTCTTGTTGATTATATCCTTGTGCAACAAGTCTAGCCTAATTTCTAACTATTCTACCCTCTTCATCTAGTTTATTTCTATATACTCATTTTGTTCCTATGATGGTTTGATCAAAGGGTCTTTCTACCAGTTCCCAGACTTTATTCTTTTGAAATTGATTTAATTCTTCTTGCATTGCATTTATCCAATATTCATCTTCACATGCTTCTTTTATATTTTTGGGTTTCATTAAAGAGACAAATGCACAATATCTACATTCTTTAATAATTTTTCTTCTAGTTTGTACACCCTTATTAATATCTCCCATTATTTGTTTTGGTGGGTGATTTGTTGAGTATTTCCATTCTTTAGTAGGTTCTATGTTTTCTTCTTTGTTATTTTCAGTAATGTTAGTTTCTTCATCACTATCAATGCAAATGTTTTTTATTTTCTCATCTAGAAATTCGTCAAATGTGACATGTATTGATTCAATAACTTTCTTATCTTGTTCAATTTATACTCTATATCCTTTGCTAGTGATTGAATACCTTACAAATTTTCCATCTTGAATTTTCTTATCAAATTTATCTTTGTGATCTGAATACATAGCATTTTGACCCAAATATTTTAAAATAGGACATTTTAGGAGTTCTATCATACCATAATTCAAATGCAGCTTTCTTTAAAATTGGTCTAATATGAATTTTGTTAATTATATAGCAAGATGTGTTTATAGCTTCAATATGAATTTTGTCTATATGCAAGAGTGCATTTATGCATATGCTCTTTATTGTATGTATTGTTTCTAAATGTATTGCTTGATAATTGTTTAATTTTATTTTTCAGTATAATATTTTCTTCCCTTAAGTCATAACTAATACAATCAGCTTTGCTTTTCTAGTCAAGAGCATCTTTACTTTCATTTACTAGTCGACTTATTGTTTCATGCAAAGAATCATTTTCCTTTTCAAGTTCAGACATGCATGCAGTATTATTTTGTTTTTTTATCAAAGCTCTATTTTCCTTTCTAAGCTTTTCAATTTCAATTAAAATCCTATCATTTTATTGTTGCAAGTTATCAACACAAGCAATTTCCTTTTTCAACAATTTCTTTTGTTCTTTATATTTATCATGCATGGTAAAATATGCATCCATGAGTTCATCATGATCATAAATATCCTTATCAACAGAGTTTTGAGAATCAGAGTGTACCTCATCTTCTTGTGCCATGAAGCATACGTTGGCTTGATCTTCCTTTGAGATATTTGATTCATCATTGCTTGATGAACTAAGTTCATCCCACATTGCTTTGAAGGCCTTTTTGAATTTCTCATACTTCTTGAATTTCTTTTCCTCCTTTCCCTGTTGATTTTTTAGTAATGGGTAGTCACAGTAGCGCCTCTTTATGTGCCCTTTTTGGTTGTAGTTATAGCATTGAGAGGATTCATAGTTTGAAGCATTCTTCATCCGTTTCTTGAACCTAGCAAATTTTTGAAATTTTCTTGCAAGCAACGCCACATTAGTATCACTATCTAATCCACTACCACTCGAGTCAACTCAAAATGCAGTTTCCCTTTTCTTTTCTACCTTCTTTGCGAATTCAGTTTTTTCATCTCGGGGAGCTTCGTGTTGTACCTTGTATGCAGTGAGATTCCCAATCAGTTCCTCGAGTGTATATGTTGATAGATCTTTTGCTTCCTCAATAGCTATGATTTTCTTTTCCCATTCATCAATAAGGCTCTTATGAATTTTTTGAACCTGTTCCTACAAAGAAATTTCCCTTTCAAAGCCTTTCAAGTCGGTTATGATATCTCAAAATCTTGAATGCATATCAGAGATTGATTCATTCTCTAACATCTTAAATAATTCATACTTTCACACCAATTGACTTATTTTAGACCGTTTGACTTGAGAGGTACCTTCATGGGTAGTCTCCAACAACCTCCAAGCCTCATTTGCAATAGTGCAAGTAGAAATCTTATTAAATTAATCTAACGATAAAGCACAAAATAGAGTATTCATTCCCTTAGCATCCAGTTGGATAAACATCTTTTGATCTTCCATCCACTCACTATAAGGAGTGGTGGGGATCGTCATACCATTGACTACAATGTTCCACAAGTCCACATTACATGACTTGAGGAAAACAACTATCCTATATTTCCAATAACTGTAGTTATTATTGCCATTAAAAAATTGTGATTTGTAGTGGTGCAAGTAGAAACCTTATTAAATTGATTCGATGATAAAGCACAAAACAAAGTATTCATTCCCTTAGCATTTACTTGGATCAACAACTTTTGATCCTCTGTCCACTCATTGTAAGGAGTGATGGGGATCGCCATACCGTTGACCACAACATTCCACAAGTCCACATTGCATGACTTGAGGAAAACAACCATCCTATATTTCCAATAATTGTAGTTATTGCCATTAAAAAATGGTGATTTATTGACCACAATATTCCACAAGTCCACATTGCATGACTTGAGGAAAATAACCATCCTATATTTCCAATAACTATAATTATTGCCATTAAAAAATGATAATTTATTGACGCTTTGGCTATCGATCGTTCTGGTGGCCATATGTGTTTATGTGATTTTTAAATCAATAATAAATGACGTAGGCTCTAATACCAATTGTTAGGATCGATCATGGCCACTAGAGGGGGTGAATAGTGATTTTTCAAATTTTAAGAAATTTTCGTATGAATTAATTCGAAAATACAAAGTAAACAAAATTTGAACAATAAAACCAATACGAAGTTGAATCGAATAATTCGAAATAAAACTGAGTACGAATTTTAAAATAAAAAATCATGCATATAGTCAATTCAATGCAGAAATAGTAACGAGAATGCAGAAATAAAAGCACACAGGGAATTTTTAGGTGGTTCACCAATTGGCTACGTCCACCCCTAAGCTTAAGAAGCTTGAGCCTCGTCTAATCACTATAAAAACTATTACAAATCAAGTGTTTAAGGTTGAATACCCAACCAACTACAACAAAGGTTTGTGGTCGCACCCACCAACCAACACAAAACCAAGAGTTTAAGGTCAAACTCTCCAACCAACCAAGGATTTAGGTTGAATCCTTCAACCAACATGAGTTTAAGGTCAAATTCTTCAACCAACAAGAGTTTAAGGTCAAACTCTTCAACCCACCACTCCAAAATGGAGTGCCCATGTGTGTTTAGGTTGAACACATGTCAAACCAACAAAAGAAAAACGAAACCAATCCATTTCAAATCAAACAGAATGTGTTCACCTCGAAGGAGCACACAAATCAGACTTTAAGCTTTTGCACTTTCAAGATCTCCTCCCACTGAAACACGAAAATCCCTCAAACTGAGTTCGAGATGTGAGCACTAGAGCCGCGAGAAGGAGAGCAAAAATTCGTGAGTAAATGGAGTGTAAAAGTGATGAATTGGACTCCTATTTATAGATGCAAACTTAACTTAAAACTAGTCAAAATTCATTATAACGATTTTAAAATCGTTATAACGTTTTTCCATCTTACCATATAATTTCAACTAGATCATTGACCTGAATGGTTGTTCTACCAAATTCCTTATAACGTTTTTCAAATTTGATTTTAACGATTAAATCTTTTCAAAAAATTTCCTAATTTGTGGCAAATTCAAAATTCGTTATAACAATTTAAGAATCGTTATACCGATTTTGCTTGATTATCTAAAATTACGGATTTTCCTGGATTGAATTTCTAAGTAAATATCTTTTCAAAAACTTTCCTACGTATTATTTGAATTTCAAAATTCGTTATAATGATTATGAAAATCGTTATACCAATTTTTCTAATATTCCTTAATTTACGTGATTTTCTCTAACATACTTACTTTCAAAATATTTCCTAAGTTTTGGAACATAATCAAAATTCGTTATAATGATTTGAAAAATCGTTATACCAAATTTCCTAAATTCCTTAATCTATAGAATTTTCACTAACAGACTTATTTTCAAAATATTTCCTAAGTTTTGGAACTCAATCAAAATTCGTTATAACGATTTTTCAAATTGTTATATCGAATTTCTCGGATGTAGAGTCATGTGATCTAACAAATGAATAGTGAATTGTTATTCTAATTTTTCCTTGTATTGATTTTAATGTGTGGACTTAGAATCTAAATGAGTGACCTAAACTAGTGTTAAATGAGTGTATGCACTCATGGCTCTTCTTCATTGCCTTTAACACTTTCATCTCTAATTCTTCAAATTTCTTTGACTTTCTTCATATAATTTCTTCAATCCTTCTTTATGACTTTGTATCTTGAACTTGGTTTCTTCATGCCTTCAATTGCTATATGTCAAGTTGTTTAACATAATCAAAACCTATAGAGGGTGAGTTCTCAACACAATCTAGCTTTATTCTTGACTATATGACCAGCTTCATCAATTTTGTTTCTAAACACCCATTTTGTTCCTATAATCGTATGATTTTCAGGAGGTGGTACTAGATCCCATACTTCATTTTTGATGAATTGATTTAGTTCATCTTGCATAGCTAAGTACCAAAATTCATCAGTCAATGCATCATTTATTTTCTTAGGTTCTAGCATAGAAATAAAAGCATAAGCACCACATATATTGACTATTGAAGATCTTGTCCTAACACCTTGATTAGGATCACCTATTAGCTGATTTGTAGGATGAGATGAAGCATAATGCCAAGGCCTATGATCTATTTGAACATTTTCCTCTATATTGGCATTTTCTTCTATTTGATCATCATTGTTCAAATTAATGTCTCTTATCCTATCAGATATTTCCTCAATATCTCTACCAACAATATTTAATTCTTCTAGGAGAGTTTCTAGATCTTCATCATTACTAACATGTTTAACATCCAAGTGAGAATTTTCACCGAAATTAACATGTAGGGATTTGTCAATTATTTTTGTTGATTTATTGTAGGCTCTATAAGTTTTACTTCTAGTTGAGTAACCAACAAAAATACCTTTATCTGATTTGGCTTTAAATTTGTCTCTAGTTTCCTTAGTGTTTAATATGTAACACTTACAGCCAAATGGTTTCATGTAATCTATTTTGAAAACCCTATCATACCATATCTAAAAAAGGTCATTTATCAATGATAGGTTGTAAATGTACTCTATTTATGACATAACATACTATATGAACTACTTCTGCCCAAAAGGATAGTGATGTCTTATTCTCATTTAGCATAGTTCTGGCCATTTCTTGAAGTGATCTGTTTTTACGTTCTCCTACGCCATTTTGTGAAGGAGGTCTAGGAAATGAATACCTATGATCTATACCCAACTCTTCACAAAAGGTGTCCATTTGATTATTATCAAATTCAGTACCATGATCACTCCTAAGTTTTTGAATTTTAATACTTTGTTCATTTTGTACTTTATTACAAAATATTTTAAATATTTCAAAAACTTCAGTCTTATGTGCTAGAAAATATACCCAAGTAAGAATAGTCATCAACTAGTACATACGCATAACATTTACCTCCTAGACTTGTTGTTCTAGTTGGTCCAAATAAGTTCATATGTACTAATTCTAAGACTCTTTTGCTTGCTATTTCATTTAATGATTTAAAGGATATTTTATGTTGTTTACCTAATTGATTAGATCCATTGGTGTACTTAAATACATCTTTACTTTTCTTGCTCTTACACCATTGATCAATTTTAAGATTTGTAGTAAGTAGATTCCCTTTGAAATTTAGACTTTTAGCTTTCAACATCCAGATTTCATCTTCAAATGTCTTTTTCAACTCATTTAAGGAATTTATACAAGCATTTAAATCCTCTACTTATGACTGCAAATCCTTTATTTTAGAAACATATGTTGAAGTATTTGTACTAACATCTTTAGAATTTAACTTTTCAGTGAATGAGTTATTCACTTACACATATTTATCACCCTTTTTAACTACACAAGGAATAACATTTTTATCTTTTTGTATAGTACTTGAGACAAAAACCTTATCCTTTCCAGTACTGACATGTCATCCATAGTTTCAGAAGATATAGTTTTACTACCAATTCCATGCTTTTCAACATTAGATATGTTTCTTCGAAGTTCATCATTAATTAATTGACTATCATTCCATTTTCTTAAGATGGCATTCTCTTCACATACCTTAAGCTTTAATGTACTAATTTCAGAATTTAAATCCTTGACAGTCAAATTCAATTTTTCAATTTTAGAGTTTAATTTCTTTTTATCAACACTAATATTTTTGAGATCATCATGTAAGTCCTTTTCAATTATTCTATACTTTGAAATTTCTTCAGCTTGCTTATGATTCTCTTCTTTAAATTTATCAACTATAGTACTTAAGAAATTAACTCTAGATTCAGATTCTTCTAGCAGTTTTCTAGTGTTTTTATCTTCTACTTTTAACTTTTTATACTTCTTTGTTAGTTTATTATATTCAAATAACAATTTATCAAAAAATTTATAACTAGCTTCAGAATCAAAAGATACCTCACTATTATCGGCCATGAAGCACACATTTGATAGATTCTTTGTTTCTGAATTTGTATTTAAAGAAGATTCACCTTCTGATGATGAATCCTTCTTTTCATCACTCTATGAAGAAGATATGTCGTCCCATGTCACTTTCAAAGCTTTCCTTCCTTTGAACCTCTTCCTCTTATCACCTTTAAAATTATTTCTTTTATCCTTGTTAAGAGGACAGTTCGTCTAAAAGTGGCCTGGATTGTTGCATTTATAGCATATGATCTTTTCATTTTGAGAGGATCTCTTCTCCACTTCTTTGGATTGTTTTGCTGACTTTAAATTCTTGCGTTTCTTCAACAAATTTTTAAACTTTTTGATCAACAAAAACAAATCTTCATCAGAATCACTTAAAGCTTCTAAGTCTATACCAGCCTCAAAAGTCAGATCCTTTCTGGCACTTTTACCTTTTGGATCTAAATGCTGAACTTCATAAGCAGTTAGATTTCCAATAAGATCATCTAAAGAATAAACATTTAAGTCCTTTGACTCTTCAATAGATGTAGTCTTCTGAACCCCATTTTTAGTAAGAGATCTAAGGACTTTTCTAACTAGTTCTCTTTCTTCCAAATTCTTGCCTAATGCTTTTAAGGAATTTACAATCTCAAGAAATCGAAAAAACATGTCAAAAATACATTCATTATCATGCATTTTAAACAGCTCATATTTATGTACTAACATATTAATTTTAGACTCTTTAACTTGGTTAGTACCTTCATTGACAACTTCTAATGCATGTCATACCTCATGTGCAGTTTTATAAGCAAAAACGTTATTAAATTGATCATGAAATAAAGCACAAAATAGAATATTAAACCCTTTAACATTAAGTGTTATTTTCTCCTTTTCATCATAAGTTCATATATCAAAGGGAGAAGTAATTAACACTATAGTGTTACTAATTATGTGCCAAAGTTTAAAGTCAACTAACTAAAAGAATACTTGCATCTTATATTTCTAGTAGCCATAATTACTATCATCAAACATAGGAGGATGAGTAGTAGGCTATCCTTCAATCATGACAATGACATCGTTTGAAGAATTATTTACTATTTTATTTTAGTCAATAAAGTAAAGAAAAGTAATTTATACTAAAGTAAAATAGGTAGTGAAATCCTAAATAGAAATTAAAACTTAAAGAAGCTCTGATACTAGTTGTAGGATCGATTTAGTAGCATTTAAGATCACAAGAGGGGGGTGAATTGTGTCTTTAAAGTAATTAAACCTTTGCAAATAAACAAGAACACAATCACACAATTTTCAAGAAAATCTCAACTTTATTCAACGAGATGCCTTACAACGTTTAAGTACAACTCTTTTTGTGAATTCAATTTAAAACTTTCAAATTCACTCAAGAAGAGTAAGAGGAAACAATTTTGCTTTACAAATGTAACAAATTTTCCATACTACTAAAATACGATTTTTCCTCTTTACAAAATCTAACTATTTAGCATAACTCTTACTTGATCAAAAATATTGAATCTTCACTCACGATCTTCAACCTCAAACTAACTCCAATCTAAAGTTTAAAACTTTAAACGCCTCCTTCAAGTTGAACTTGATCTTGATCTTCAAAATCTGATATCGAACCTAAGCTAGAACTCTGTCTTTAAAACATACTCTTCTCACTATAACTTGAATGTATTTACGTAATGAATTTTTTTTGCCTCTTTGTTTTCCAAGTTTTCAAGTGTATTTATAAAGTGAAATACACTTCCTCCAAGTTTTCTACTATGTCCATGAAAACCTTTGAACGTGTCCTTGAAATATTCAACAACTTCTAATTCATCCCATGTTCATATAGAACATGCACTCTGTGTCTACAATTTTATGTTTATTTTTCTTTTCTTTTCTAGACTGTTTTGGAATATCAACAATACAATCATTCTTCTTTGAAATCTTCAAAGTCTACGATCGCATCCACGTTTTACCTATAAAAGCATAACTATGTCCTTGCAAAATCACTTAAGAATAATTCAAATATAAAATGTTGAAACATTCAACCGTTAATTCCATTTATTTAATCTTAGGTTTCTAACATTAATATCCTAGGGATATACGAACTTGTAACCTTAAAACACCTAAGTATTATTCACAACTTAAAACTGAATCTTACATGTTTAACTTAAAAATTCATGTGCCTCACTAAAACATCGAACCCTATGTCATCTCTTGCCTAAAGTTACGATCATTTAGTGTTAAAACTCTAACACTATTTACATACCACGTGTACTTTAAAATGCACGCGTATAACTTAAGAAATCACGTGTTAATGTCAAAACACCGATACATTGTTCATCTTTTCATCAATCATCCAGTCTTTTAACATTAAAACATCGACTCTTCAATAACGTGTGAACTTAAAATTTCACGTGACATTCCATCGTTGATTTATGAACTATATTTATATCTAACACTTATTTAAATAACACTATAGCCTGTCGAATATCAAACTTAAGTGTTTTAAAAAATAAATAAATATAATTAATCCACTAACTTAAAACACTTAACCTGAATAAAATATTCAAGTGTTAAATAATTTAACATTAAGTCTCATAATATTTCTAGTTATGTTCAAATGATAATAGATAGATAATTAACAAATATAATTACAACTTTAAATTACCATCAAATATTATTAGCATTGTAATTAATCATTTATCATCAAAACATAATATTTAACAAAACTTTTACTCTTGTAGCTAAATAGAATTCTATAAGAATGTTATTAACTTTTGTTAGCCATTATGAGTTCACATTATATCAAATGGATGTGAAGAGTGCTTTTTTAAATGAATTTATTCAAGAAGAAGTATATGTAAAACAACTTCCTGAATTTGAAAATATAAATCATCTAGATTATATATAAAAGTTGAAGAAAACCTTGCATGGATTGGAACAAGCTCCTAGAGCTTGATATGAAAGGCTAAGAGATTTCTTGAGAAATAATGAGTTTGAAATTGGAAAAGTTGACAAGACATTATTTATCACGAAAGAAAATAATGAATTACTTCTAATTCAGATCTATGTAGATGATATAACTTTTGGTTCTACAAATGAGAGGCTAGCTCAACAATTTAGAAAATTCATAAAAATTAAGTGTGTTTGAGATGAGCATGGTTGGAGAAATGTCATTCTTTCTTGGCCTACAGATAAACAAATTGAAAATTGGACATTTATCAATCAAGAAAAATATTTCAAAAAAAACCAATTAGAAAATTTGAAATGAATCAAAGCAGAGAGATTGGCACTCCCATGGAGTCAACTACTAAGCTTGAACGCAATTAATCTAAAAGAACTCAAGGTTGAAGAGAAAATGTATAGAAGGATAATTAAGTCATCGATCTATTTGGTAGCTATCAGACGGACATTATCTTTAGTGTTTGTGTATGTGTCAAATTTCAAAGTGATCCTAGGGAATCCCATCTAATGGCTATTAGAAGAATTTTGAGATACATAAAAGGAACCACAGAATTTGGGCTAAGAAATGGATCCTTAGAATTGGTTAGCTACTATGATGCTAATTTTGAAGGATCTTATTTTGATAGAAAAAGCACTAGTAATACTTGTCAATTTCTAAGACAGTCATTGATTTCTTAGAGCATCAAGAAATAAATTGTGTGGCTTTATCCACTATTGAGGTAGAATATATTGCTGCAGCCCTTAGATGTGTTTATATCTTATGAATTCAACAAATCATAGAGGATTATGGTCTGAAGCATACTGACACTATCCTATTCTGTGATAATACAAGTGTAATCAATCTTGCAAAGAATCCTATGGAACACTCAAGAACAAAACATATTGATATTAGACATCACTTTTAAAGAGATAATGTTGAAAAACGAAAATTCAAATTAAGACATTGATACAAAGGAATAGTTGGTAGATATCTTTACAAAGTCGTTGGATGTGCAATAATTCACTGGGATTAGAAGAAATCTAGGAATTTATTGTTTGAATGACATTATGTGATTATATAGAATGTTATAGTCTATACTTTAACATTCTGATTTCGGAAATTTCGGAATTCCAAAATTAGAAATAGATAAAAACAGAATTCCATTTCATCCGAATGAAAATTGCCTTCAGAATTCTAGAATAAGAAAAATGATTATCCATTTTTCTTTGAAATCAAAGTGGTGCCTAAGTTATATTTTCGGAATTCTGAAATCTCATTTCAGTTTTCCGTTTTAAGGTATTTAGGGCACACTTTCAAAAGGGGCTTCTTTTCGGTATTCCACAAATAGTCAACAAAGTCATGCCAAAAAACAATACGGTCCAACTGAGAAGAATTCTCGATCTGACCAAAGCATAAAAAATGGTGAGTCAAAAAGACTTGGTCTGACTGAAACATAAACAGTGACCAAAGAGGAACATGGTCCAACCGAGAAGTATGCTCTCGGTGTGGCTGAGACGCAATTAAATACAGTGAAAGTGAGAAGAATACTGTTTGATCAAAAGTTGAAAACAATATAAAACATGGTCTAATCAAGAAATATGCTTGATTTGGACCAAATCGCAAACACAGTTAGACTAAGAAATATGGTATCCAACTGAACCAATCTATCGATTCCTCTTTCAGTCAACTGTTTCTTCCTTTTTGCCCTTTTTTTTTTACTTTTTTTCTAAGCAAAAATTCATAAAATTTTTGTGCAACCAAGCTCATCTTGCAAGAAGTTTCCCCAGGATGATTTGATCACAAGGTTCAAGGTAGAAGATGTGGAGTGTTTGTTTGCAAAGCTCTTTAAATTGAGGCAGGTGACTTGTGTAAAGAATTATCAAGCTCAATTTGAGATGTTAACCAAGGAGAAGACGTTGTTACCATCTTTGTGAGTGGATTAAGGGAAGAAATTAGAGTAGAAGTCCAAGTGGTAGAACTAATGACTTTATCAACAATTATGCATTTGGCCAAGGTGCATGAAAGAAACGGGGAAACTGAGAAAGGTAATTTGGGGCACAACCTTGAGGCAAGGTTTGCAAGAAGATGGGACCAAGACAATCCAAAAGAATGGTGAAATCAAAAATGGTGTGCAACTGGTTCCTAACCTCCCAGCCCATTAGAGATACCACCTATCACACATTGAAATGAAAGAACAACGAGACAAACATCTTTGTTATAATTATGATGAACGATGGAGGGAAGGCCATTAGTGTCCAACCATCTTCCTCTTACAAATCGACAAATGTGAAGAGGAACCGGAAAAGGAGGACGACCTTGACAAGATAGAGATCTTGGTGTAGGCAATCTCAGGAAATATCCGTCCTTAGACTATGAGAACATGGGGAAGGGAGGGTGAGTGGGTAGTAAGCTGAAAGGATCAATATGACCCTTAGAAAGGGGTGAATAACGTATTTTTATAGTTTAAATAATTTTTTAACAAATGAGTGTATAAGAAAATTATAAACAATAGAAAATAAAATGCACAGGAGTTGGTTCTCCAAGTGGGTACATCCACCCTCAAATTATACGAGCTTGAACCTATCACTAAATCACTATAAATCAATTACAAGTGAGTGTTTTTGGTTGAATACTCCAACCGACTACAACCAGGAGTTTATGGTTCAACTCCCTAACCAACCACAACCAGGTATTTATGGTTAAATACCTCAACCAACAAGAGTTTATGGTAAAACTCTTCAACCAACCACTCTTAGTCATAAGAGTAAATCTCTTGAGTTTTGTGGTAAAAACCCAAGTAAACCAACCAATCAAACAAGAACAATACAACTCCAACAAAACCAATTAAGCATACTTACAAATGCCCTTGCTATGAAGGATGCAATGGATGAATGCTTTGAGCTTGTATACCTACATGAGCTTTCAAATGATCTTCAATGCGTTGCAAGACTGAAAATTGAGCCTAAGTTTGTAAGACAAATTAGAAGTGCCAAAGGTATAGACAAATCAATGTGTCTAATGGCTATATTTTTTGCCCAGAACAGAATTATGAACTTGACTTCATAATTCCATTTTACCAACAATTATATTTTTATGGGCGAGTTCTCCTAGTTTGGAATTCCATTTGATCTTTCAAAATCTACTGGATGAAGAAAATACAAAAACAAAATTCTAAATTTCCAATTCAATTTTTCATTTTCTGTGAAAATGGAAACCCTATCTTCTAGTTTAGAAACAGAATTTCATTTAGGAGAAATGACATTTCTAGACAAGGTCAAAAACTAGTTTAGTAAAAATTGGAATTCCGTTTTTGGGAGAATGGATATCTGATTTTTTCTGTGCAAGATAGAATGTGATGTTCAGCTAGGATTTGCTGGTTCTAGGATGTAGTAACCCGGTTTGATAACCAATTTTGATATATGGATATGCTTAAGTTAAATTTTCCTTGTAAAAAACTCAAGTATACTAGTAAAAAAATGGGTTTACTAGCAGAAAATCGGGTTATCAAGATTAGATATACCAGTAGAAAAATTGGATTTTCTAGTAGAAAATTGGGTTTCAAGATCAGGTACACCAGTAGAAAAATCAGGTTTTCCTGTAGTAAATCGGGTTATCTAAATTTTCTATTGGGTTACTCGAAGGAACTCAAGAAGATGGTAAAAATGGATAACCAATTTTGAGAAATTGGAATTCTGAATATCTGGAGAAGCCTAAATGAGCTTAAATGTGTTAAGTGACTATCTATAGTTTGGTAAGGGAATCTATGCCCTAGAACTAGCATGTTTCTAGAGCAAGAATAATTAATCACACTCACAATTGATGCTTTACGTTTGATGGTTTGAGTGCTTCTTGAATGCATCTTGACTTGACCATTTGACTTTATATATTGCTTTTCTTTTTCTCATTGCCTTTGAGTCTTGCTTTATGAACACTCGTCTTGATCTTCCCTTATATTGAATGCCTTCATTGCAATGAGTAGTTAATTCATCTTTGTTCTTCAATCTTCTCCTTTGTTGTTGAGCTTTCTTCTTTAACTTTCAAAGCTTTTACTCAACTATACTACCTAATACATTGTACACCATTTATACACCTTTTTTGACATCATCAAAATACATTACAATAAAGGGTATTTTCTTAACACAAGCTTTGGTACTAATTGACAGGGGGGATCCACAATATTTTGGATTTGAAATTCATCACCCCTACTCAAAAGGGAGTGACATGGACCGTCTCAAGCAACAATGGCTAGATGAGGAGCTGTAGAAGTGTCAGGGGAATGTGAGGGACTAACAATGCCAAGGATAGATGATTTGGGTGGATGTTAAATTGATGAGAATTGTAATAAATGATATGGTTCTTGGAATACAATGATTGAAGACTCTAGGGTAGACCCATTGGGACTTTCAGAAAAATACCTTTTACTGTAAACAAGAGGGAAAGAAGAACCTCATTAGGGGAATCCAAATAGAGCAAATTTGTGAAGTGTTAGTGGTGAATATGCTCATAATTGGCTATAACAATTGGAGTGGTTGCATCTATGCACAAGTTGGAAGATGAACAATTATAAATCAAAGAAAAGAAAAATTTGAAAAAAAATTTATTATTAAAATATTAAAAATTTAGAAATGAAAAATTTTATAAGACTATTTGTGTAATTTATGAAAATTTAAGAAAATTTATATTTAATTTAAAAAAATTTAAAATATTTTAGATTTTTAATATTTTAATAATAATAAAAATTTTGATGCACAAACCCCCTTTGAAGGCAAAGAAATTCAAAGAGTAGAATTGTTGTATAATCTAAAAAATTAAGAAGAGTAAGAATTGCATTAATTAAAGATAACATTAAAGGGTACTAGATGTGGTCACTGGAAGGGTACAGTACAATTAGTTACTGTAGGAAAATTTCAAAAAAGTTCAATACAAAACATTTTTAGAATACCAGCAATGACTAGAATGGCAACGGTTAACATTGAAGCACACTTTCAACCATTTCATTCTTTGATCAAGGGGTCGGCGTATCTTCACAAATAACATTCTTATAGATTAACTTTCAAATCTTATTAGCACTAGTCCATAACTTGGATGATGTTCAAAACCATCAGCACAGAGTAATTTACTGCATTTCTGAATTGCTGATGATTCCCTCCTATTCTGAAAATCTTGGATGAGACATCCGAAAGAGTCTATGTATGTTGAGCACAATTTCTTTTTCAATCTTCCTTCTACTAATATTTGTAAGCTTTGATCTTGTACATACATTTCAAACAGATTTGGTTCAATATTTTAAAATTTTATGATTTTCATTAATAATTTAAAATCGATATAAAATCAACATTTTACGTCATATACATCAAATGGGCAACAGTGTCGGACTACTTATATCTGAAATAAAAATGTACATGTAATATGCCACCATCATAAAAGTTGCAGGAGAGAACCTTCAACGGCGTAATTTTTGCCAGAGTACGCAGCAAAATCCAATTATAAGCCTGGTCTAGTTATTTCAAGTTGACAGGAAGAGACAAGTTTACGGCTAGGATCATAGTGCTGATTTCGAAGGTGATGGATCGGCGGTGGATAGCCCTGCATACATATCGGAGATTTCCTTCGAAAAATAGGCCTTTGCATGTGGTCTTTTTACCTGTGAAATAATTCCTTGCCATGAACAATACGATTCATGACTACTGTAATTTGTTAAGCTTTGAAAAATCGACGAACAAAACATGACTTGCCTTGAAAGTTGGTGTGAGAAGACCGTTCTCCACGGTGAATGGTTCCGGGATTAGTGACACGGCTTTAACAAATTCAAAGCCTCGCAACTATAAGAGAAGAGAAAGTGACGTGATGAGAGACCATGTAGCATTTAGGATGGCCAGAACCCAGAAGCAACATACATACCTGAGCTTGCTTTCCAACAGCGTCCATCTCAGCGAGAACAGCTGCCTTTGCTCTTGGATCACTGCATAGTTGCTTCAAGTCTTCGAACTACACAAAAACAAAAACGTTAGTTTTGGGATGATTTACAGCATGCCTCAATTTGGCTCCTCCTCATGATCTACTCAACCAAAGTGCTTCCACACTACTGGAAAATCACGCAAGCAAAGTGATCTAGTCCTTTTTCCTCATTGAAAAAACCACCATAGGCCCCATTTGATACGTCGGGAAGACAAGGAGTTGGTGTTTACCGTGACACACGGCTTAGCTGTTAACAGTTCTGTTGGTTCTTTCTTTAAAAACTTCATTTTGTTATGCTATGCCGTGTGGCTGTAGACCTGCAACTGTAACTACTCAGGTGGATGGTTGTGTGCTCAGACTGGATTCCTATGGTTGCTTTTCCCTAGAGATCCAGTCACCTTAATATCGAATATTGACCTAATCTCTCTCTTTCCCTCTCTTTACCTCACACTTTTGGTTGTTTTCTTTCTCTCTTGCCGACATCATGGCTCCACGACAGAGATGCTCTTGGGCTGGAGAAGGAGCCAGCACGGACGACCCTAACATTTTGGTATCGAAGGGTGGTGAAGATAAGGAGACGAGTGGGTCAACAGGTTCGTTGGACAACGGAATGAAGCTGGAAGAACTTGAAGCCTTCAAGAATATCATGGCAGAGGAGATTAATGGCATTAAAAAGGAACTTGAAGACGGGATGGATGTGGGCCTACAAGCTCTAGATGGGAAGCTAGAAAATCAAACCGCCATGTTTGCCAAGATATTTAGGGTTTATCTCACACCTTGGGAAATAAGCTGGTTGAACTTTCAAAAAGGGTCCATGGGGATAAAGACGAAGGAATAACCAGCCAGTACTGAGGGCAAGGTTCAACCCAACGGGAGGGCGAAGACAAGAAAATGAAGGAAACCCTGTCAAGATTTATATCTTTAATGGCAATCAGGATCCACAGATTTGGTTGTACAAGGCCACAGTATTTTCAATTCAATAAAGTTCCAGATGATCAGAGGGTTACACAAGCAACCGCAGCCTACCATCTCGATGGTAAAGCTCTCAGGTGGTATTGGTTCGCTAGTAAAAAAGGGAGTTTGACCCATGGGAAGATTTTACAACAGGGCCCCTTAAAGGGTTTGGAATTAAAGGGGAAGATACCCTCGGGACCTTGGCAAAATTAAGGCAGACTGATGATCTTAAGGAGTATCATGACAACTTTGAAATGCTAAGCAACCAAGTGGAAGACTTAAATGAAGAAATGCAACTCAAGCTATATCTTAGTGGACTCAATGGGAAGTTGCAATACCGTCAAGTCATTACAACCCAAGTTCTTATCAGAAGCTATGGAATTTGCAACTTTCCAACACCTTAAGGCTAAGGAGCACAAGAGATGGAAGAAGATTTATGCTGCCAAGAAGGGTCAAGAAGCACCCAACATAGCTAGAGAAAAGGAAGAAAGGTGGTTGCCACCTAGAAAGATTTCCAACAAGGAATATGAGAGAAGATGTCAATAGGGTCTCTGCTTCAACTGCATTGGTTGGAGAGGGGCCAAAAATGTGACCCCAAGGAGATGTTCATATTGGAGGAAGATATTGCTAAAGACACGAGGGCTGAACAAGAAAGTGATGGTCAGGAACCTGCTGTGTCTGTGCATGCCATCAACGAGCAGGTGACACCCCACACGATGAGGTTAAAAGGCAAGGTGGGGGTATTGAAGTTTTATTGTTGGTGGATTTAGGCAGTACTCATAGTTTTGTTGCAAGAATAACAGCTCTTCAGATGAAATGTGCCACGGTTGAAGATCAATGCATGCCAATTAAAATTGCTAATGGCAAGATGGTACCTTGTTTAGGTGTCCTGAAGGCTGTTTCAATACAATACAGGAGTTGAGTATGCAGATTGAGTTACCAATTATGGACTTGAAGACTAATGGAGTCATCCTAAGGGTAGACTGGATGAATAGTTGGGCGATATACATTGAAATTTTCAGGAAAAGCTGATGAAATTCGTTGTGCAAGGGAAGGAATACCAGTTGAAGGGCTTGAGGCATCAAGATCCCATTATTACAGGAGAGATGAGCTATGCCAAGCTTCTAAGAAAGGCCCAAGGGTTGTACACTATTGAAACCTGTTGAGATGAAAAATGGAGAAGAAAATGATCTCATTAAGTTGTAAAAGTACAAATATATATATATAGGACGAAACATAAATGGATATCCATTTAATATTAAATGGATATTTACTAATGCTCTTAACACTTCCTCTCAAATTAGAGCATGTATCAATAATGCTTAGCTATAAAAAAAAAAAATCATGCCTAGCTTGTTACATAAGTTTTCAAAAGTTTCTAACACCAAGTTTTTTAATAAGAATATCTGCAAGTTGATCTTCAAATCTTGTATAAGGGATAGATATAATTCTCCTAAGAACATTGTCTCTGATAAAATGAAAATCAACTTCAATGTATTTTGTTCTCTCATGGAAAGTAGGATTATTTGCAATGTATATGGCTACTTGGTTGTAATAGGTGTAGGCCCTTTAACTACAAACCCCAACTCTTGAATAAGAGGCTTCAATCACATCATCTCACATGTCATTTGTGCCATTTTGCTTGTTACTCTGCTTCTACACTTGATCTAGAGACTACATTTTATTTTTTACTATGCCAAGTGACAACATTTCCTTCAAGGTACATATAATAACCTGAGGTGGATTTTCTATCATTTTTATCTCCTGCATGACCAAAATCAGAAAAATCTTCAATTTTCAAGTGACCCTGTTTGTTGTATAGAATGCCTTTTTCCTAGAGCTTGTTTGATAAAAGTTAAGACACGAAATGCTCTCTGCCAATGTACATCTTTAGGCTCATCCATAAACTAAGTAAATTCACTATATAAGTAATGTCTGGTCTCATAACAGTCAAGTATATAAATTTCCCAGTCAATCTTTTGTACTTACCCGAGTCTTCTAATTAAGGAGAAATAAGATCCCAAAAGGAGGGATTTTACTCAATTGGAGTGTCTTCAGGTTTACATCCCTCAAGCTCGATTTTTTTCAATTGAGACAAGGATAAACTTCCCTTGGAATATGCAAATTCAATGCCTAAGAAGTATCTTGGCTTACCCATATCCTTCGTAATAAAATACTTATTAAGAAACTACTTGGTTTCTTCAATGACCCATTCATCATCACTTGTTAACAATATATCATCCACATAAACTGCAAGAATGGCATACCCTTTAGGTGTCTTATTCACAAAGACAGAATGCTCAACTCTACAACTTTGAAAACCCCCACTCCACATAACTTTACTGAATTTCTCAAATCATGCCTTAGGACTTTGCTTAAATCTATATATAGCCTTCCTAAGTGTGCAAACATGAGCCTCCCCTTGAGTAACATAACCTAGAGGTTGCTCTATAAGAATTTTCTCATTGAGATCACCATATAAAAAAGCATTCTTCACATCAAACTGGAAAACCGGCCAAGATTGATTAATAGCCACAGAAAGCACTTATATAGACTTAAAATGCACAATTGAAGAAAAAGTCTTAGAATAATCAGAGCACATAAGTTCGCAAAAAACCACATGCAATCAACCAAACCGATTGATGGTGCCATCAGGCTTGCATTTGATGGCACAGACCCATCGACAGGAAACCATATGCACTCCAACAAGATAGGAAACCAAGTCTCATGTACCATGAGAGTGCAAGGCAGTCATCTCCTCATCCATTGTTTCTTTCCAATGGAGAATTTAGAGTGCTTCCTAATAATTCTTGGACAAAGACTATACAAATAGGGAGAGCAAAACTACGAAAGGTAATATCAAGATTAGCATAGAAAACAACATTGGACAAAAGATGTTAAGTATAAGAACGGGTTCCCTTTTGTAAGGCAATGGGAAGACCATCTCAGCTAGGATTAGGCAAAAAAGGGGGCTCTGTAGGTGGAGCCAAGGAGGAGGGAGCTTGAGTAGATTGGAGCGACCGTGGTTGGTGACTATATACCTTTAACAAAGGCGGAGTGCTAGTGTCTTGCACAAGAGCATCTCCATGTTGTGTGGCAAAAGTATCGTGATCACCAACAACCTTAACATGACTAGGTAAAGGAATCAACATGGGAGAATTTTGATCATGAACACAATCAAACCTAGACTCAATGACGGGATCAAAATAGGACTAAGACTCCAAGAAGGTAACATTAGCAAAGTGTAGTATTTTCAACTAGGAAGATGAAACAAATGATATCCTTTCTATGTGTGGGAATATCTCATAAAAGATGGACAATTTATCAAGATCAAGAGAAAGGTTTTGAACAATGACAATACAATCAAACAATCTAGGTGGCAAAGGAAACAAATCCTTGTTGGGAGAAAGTTGCCAAAAAGGAACAACACCACCAATTGAACACTATCAGGAGCGATAAAGACCTTTTTTTACTAGCATTTTTTGGTAGAAAATCTTCAGACAAATGGGCACTAAATTGCAATTAAACTTAGTCTATCATGTAGAAATTGATGGGTAGAGTGAAGTTTTAAACCGCTACCTTCAAACACACTTCCTATGCTTCTGCCACACAATCCTGATGACTTAAGTGGAATGGGTTCATGTGCAAAATATTGTTACAATAGCACTAAACATTCTTCCATTCAGATTACACTGTTTGAAGCTAGGTATGACAAGCCAGCCTTAACCATTCTCTCCTATGTTCTAGGAACCGTTAAGGTAGAAGAAGTAACAAAGCAACTACAAGAGCAAGACTAGATGATTGGGCAACTCCAACAATAGTTACAACGTGTGTGCAATTGTATAAAGTACCAAGCTGATCAGAATCAACAAGAGTAGCAATTTAAGGTGGGTGAATGGATTTATTTAGAACTAAACCTTATGTGAAGATGTTGATGCACACAAGGGGGAACTAGAAGCTACAGAATAGGTACTTTGGTCCCTACAAGGTGGTGGAGAAAGTGGGTGCTATTGCATATCAGTTGAAGCTTCCTCAGGGCATGCGGACGCACATAGTCTTTCATGTATCGCAACTTAAAAAGTACCATAGAGCCCCATTGGAACAAGCAGACGAGGAGCTTTTGGAATCCCTTTGGTTGAAGAACCATGAACTTGCTCAACTTCTTTCCAAAAGATTAGTGAACAAGTGTGGTCGAGCAGTTACCCAACTTTTAATACGACAGCAAGGCAAGCTGGAGTCAGAGGTGACTTAGGAAGAATATTACGATTTTGTATCCAAGTTTTTCCATGATTCCCGCTTGAGGAAAAACGACTGGTTAAAGGAGGGGAAGATGTTGTGGGCTTAACTACCAAGGGGACAACCTAATGAACTGTTATTTTAAGTCTTATCTGTTGGTGTCTAATTGGGATCATTATTGTAAAATCAATTACGTGGTTTCATGTGTGCATCAATACTATAAATAAATCCCAGTACTAAGGATAGAGGCTCAATCAAGAATAGATCCAACTTGGAGATCTATACCTCAATACTACATTTCTTATAGAATCACATTTGTTTTCTCCCTTTCTCTTTAATTCTCATCCATCCTTCTTCCAACCTCCTAACTCCTCATAGTCGACCTCCCTATAGGGGTGACGAGTGCAATCATCAGACATCACATTACTTATGTGGTTGTCCACTCCATGTAACCCCTATATATAGAGGCTTTGTGTTTGTCAATGAAATAATTCTACTTCCAGCTATATCTTGTGTTTTCATAAAATAAGTGAAGTTGACCTATCTATTGGTTCTACCACTAAATTTTCCCTTGAATCCCATCCCACCTTTTAATGCAAAATGGCTTTATCATTTTCTGCTAACATATCCCTAAACATATACAACTTGTACAGGCAATGTAAATGGCTTTGTTTAAGAATGGCGTAGGAGGGCATTTTCCCTAACAATAAAAATATCCTATTCAAAAACATCCTTAAACAAAAATATCATATTCAGAAACATCCTTTAAATTGTTGTTTTACCAATTCTCAATGATCAACCACTTATGTGAAGCACAAAGAACTTTTAACACACTGAAACCTTAGAAGTCAAGCATGTATAATCTATTGCTTTTATTCATTCATTGGAAGGATCTAAGGGATCATTCACCAACCTCAGTCCTTTACTTTGGGAGTGGAAAAAAGTGATTTTTAAATGAATGATTTTAAGATTAGAGGATAGGAAAAAGTGATTTTGACAATGAAAAGAATAGATTGAAAAATGAAAATATCATCATGAAAATAAGAATACTTTTGAAAACTAGAAGTAAGGGGAAGTAAACGATGCCTAAGTATTTCTAAAAAAATCAATAACATTTACCCCATAGACACAAATGATAAATTTAAGAGGAAACTTTGGAATAATGATTTTTGAGTGGAACCTTGGCATAATGATAAGGTTGGTTTATTGTGACCTAAAGATTAAAGAAATTAGGAAACAAACCCTCCAATTATAAAGCTAAGGTTTTGTGCAATTAGATTCTCTCTAGAGTTTACATTGTTGGAAGCCTTGTGGATTAGTTTGGCATAAAGGATAAGTGGAAGAGTACAAACCTTTATTCCTTCTGAGGCAGCCCATGCCATTAGTACCTCTGGTTCAACTGCAATGACAGCTACGACATTGGAGTTGAAACTATCACCTATTCACGTGTAAAATTTGCTTTTGAGGTACAAGCAGCATTTGAAAGATATGTATTGCACCAAATCGCCAATGTGCTACAGTGAAGGAAAAAACCAACTTACCATACACAAAGCATTGAGAGAGAAAATTGCATTTTACATACACATTTTCAATCTTCTCGGGTGCTATGTATTCACCTTGTGCTAATTTAAAGATATTCTTTTTCCTATCATAAGGAAGGTAAAGGTGATTACAAAACAAACTCAGTACCACAAAAAAACAAAGAATCCATAGGCATTGAAGAGGGTATAATTGATATACACGTGCTCTAACTTTAGGGAGAATGTAAAAAAGAATATAATGTATATGTAAGTGTGTTATATGGGTGTGCTTTTACATTGGATACTTAGACGTATATAAATATCCTTGTAATCTTGTTTTTTAGAAGTTCATGATCATTTCTCCTTTCACGCATCCTTTTGACTGTCTAGGCAAGATGCTCACAAAAAATCTAAAATACCATAATCATATATAATAAAAAGGAAAAATGTTAACATTAATCTACAAAGAGCTTATCAGGTGACTAGCAATAAATTAAATGTGTAAATCTACCTATCTATGATCTTTAGCCTTCCACCAGGTAACCACAGTCCTATATCTCCAGTATGCAGCCAACCATCCTCATCAATTACTTCTTTCCTGTTAAATTATTTAGCAATCAAGTGGTCAAACCAAATATTTAGCAAGAAATTTCTAAATCCCAAGTGCTTACGTCTGCACTTCATCTTTGTAATATCCTTGGAAAACAATTGGACCTCTAACACAAATTTCACCACGTGGATAAGGATGGTCATCTGAAGTGTAATTCATTTCAGGAACATCAACTAGCTTTATTTCTGTAAAATAATTACAATATTAAATTCAATAATGACAAAATAATATGAACAGAATGATGGAAAGATAAAATTATCAAAAAACCTAATCAACAGGAAACCCTTAGGGGAGACAACCATGTCAGTCAAAAAAATGAAACAAACTGCAGACAAGAAAAACTACAATAGAAAGAGCATGCCAACTAAAAATTGCAGCTAGCAAGCATGTGTCAATTGAATTAACACGGTACAAACTCCACAATAAAAAAATATATTCCATGAAGCAACAGACATAAGTAGGTGCTTCATTACTAATTGAAAAAAATAGAAATTGATGTCATAACTCATAAGTCATAATCAAGCATTTAGTTGTACATGAATTGATAAGAAACAAGTGTAGCATGATTTGTGACAATGTATGATGAGCTATTCAAGTCAATCAAATTAGTACAGTGGTACCTACCACATGAGGGATTTGGAGAGCCAACATGACCTGTCAACCTGTCACCCCTTGACATGCTACTAATAACACATGAAGCTTCTGTCATTCCATAACCTTCAATAACTTCGCATCCAAAACATCTACAAGGAAGTATAGCATAAACAACTAAAAGAGAAATTTCAAGTCAATCTAAAATACAGCAACAGGTAATTGTTATAAAGTTATGATAATGTGCAAGGGAATAAACTCACATCCTTAGAAACTCCATGACATCGGGTGACAATGGTGAGGCACCTGAACTCATATACCGTACACGACCTCCAAGTTTTTCTTTTATTTTATTGAAGACCAGCCTGTCCCATATGGGAGATGGGTTGTGTCCTGAAGAATTAAAAAATAGAATATTAGACTATTTGTCACACAAGAATTTCCTTCATTACCAGATGTCATATCAATTGAAGACAGTTTTATAATAAAAATTATAAATAGGTTGAAGCCAATCTTCAAGATTGATCCATACCAATAAAATCAGATCAGAAATGCTAAAACTCCTTTGATATTCACTTGTAGATCAGCAAGTGCACTGACAAAAGCACATAAAAATCCAAAATCCGTCTCATCTATGCACTGAGTTTTTACACAGCAGTGACTTGTTATGATTGATCCTTCAAAGGCTGCTACATTTCTCTCCCCTTCTCTCTCTCGTCTATAGGAAAATCTTTTGGATTTTGTTCTAGAGATTGAAGCAGAATGGTTGACAATCTGGTGGGGTCAATTTTCTCAATTTATCTTCACAATAATATTTTCTCTTCTTTTAAAGGTGATTCTTCCACTCCTAGAAAATTGCACGTGCATCTCTTTTGTTTTTCTTTTTCTTCATCTATCCATCTCCTTCTTCCACAACCCTAATGTGTGGAACCAATGGATGTTAAGATTTCAAGATACTTTGATATTTCATGCCTAAGTGAGTCCATGCCTAACCCTTGTTTCAATGAGCTCCAAGATAATCTATGAAAGATCTAGGACGAACCTAACCGGTTTGTTTGGGTTGCTCAAAGGGATGGCTGGTTCTCCGCTAAAGATGTGTGGGATTGGGTTAGGGAGTGGGGGGACCATCAGCCTTGGAACGAAGACCTATGGTGTTCCTATATCCCTCCCAAGATCTCTTTCTTCTTGTGGCGATGGGGATGGCAGGTCCTCCTTACCAATGAGCTTTTCATGCACCAAGGTGTGGCATTGGCCTTAGTTTGCCCTTGCTGCTCCATGATTAGGGGAAGAGACTTTGCTGACCACCTCTTCTTCAAGGGTGAATGGGCAAATAGTTTGACGTTTCCTTTCAACTAGAGGTACTTGGAAACTTTCATCTGCAACATAATAGTACAAGCAACATCTAAGATGTGACAACGTTTCCTTTCAACAATCTCATTCTATTAAAATGTATGTGGTCAAATAGTCTAATGAATGATGCTAGAGGAAGCACAAACAAATTTAAATTAAGCTTGCATGAACTTAAGAGCATTATTTGTACTCAAAATTTTTGGAAAAATGGAGAATTGATTTTGTATTTTAGTAATAAAATTTTTAAAAACATCATTAACACAATGACAATCTTTCAACAAATAAATCCAAGATACATGAGAATAATCATCCACAAAGACTACATAATATTTATGTTCTAGAATAGAAGTGACTTGACTAAGACCCTAAATATCACAATGGACAATATCAAACATGTTGGTGGACAACATAAGTAGCATGAGTATGCTTTCCAAGTTGACACGACTCACAATCAAAAGAAGAGAGAAACCCATGGAAGAGCCTGATGTAACTTTACATAGGAAGGATGACCCAAATGATAATGCCACGAGATAGATGATTCTGTACTTGTCATGCAAGCCAGCAACCCTTGAGGAATATGGTTGCAGACCAGTAAGTAGACTCTATGTAACTTCTTACTCCCCAAACGAATCTTCTAACCCATTTGTAAGTCCTAAAAGTGAAAAGGAAAAAGGATTACAAAACACTGTAATTGAACTGTAATGATACTAATGGATAAAAGGTTGAAAGAAAACTTAGGTATATAAAGAATGTTGTTCAGTTATATCTAAAAGGAGACTTGAACCTCCCCTTGACTAGATACAAGACATGAACGACTGTCAGTAATGGTAACACTTGACTTGTCAAAGAGAGAATAGGCAATAAAAAAGGGATTAGGGAATTTGTGCACTCATGGCAAAAGGGCTTGGTGGCATTCATAATTAGCCTACAAGATGGTAATAATAAGGCCAAATGCTGAGGCTTCAGTAGGTTTGGGAGTCTCAGTAGTGAAGTTGACCACCAAAGATTTATCGAACTTGTCTCAACGCTTCTCCGAGCAATGTCCAAGTCTACTACACTATTGACATTTTGGATGTTGTTTGTCACCTCGTGCCTTAGAGAACTACTAACACTAGTGACTATTGCAGACCAATACTTTGATAAAGAAGACAATAGAATTAGTGTCTTGACTTTATCTTCAAAATTAATCTCAAACGAGCTCAATTGAGATATGATGACATTAAATTCATTGATGTGATCTACCGTACAACCACCCTCCTGCATTCTTAAATTAAATACTCTCCTCATTAGATCCACTTTATTAGAAGCAGACAATTTATTATACATATCTAAAAGAGTCATCATTAAATCTGTAATGGTTCTCTCTTTGGCAAGGTTGAAAGCAACATTTTTACCCAGAGACAATCTAATCACACCCAAGGCATGTCTATCTAGCAACTCCTAAGTTCTTTGATCCATTTCTGAGGGTTTGATGCTTGAAAGAGGCTCATGCAACTTCCCTTTGTAGAGATAATCTTCTATTTGCATTTTCCAGTATCCAAAGTCGCTTTCATCAAACTTTTCGATCCTAAGCTTCTCGTCATCTACCATTGTTTTGCCTTCCAACAATACTACAATATCTATAGTTACGAGAACAAGCTGCACTTACGTTAGAATTGCAAACCTTGAGCCTCTATGTACCTTCTATGCACCTGTGTTAGATGGAGTGACAACAATCACAAGATCACTGTGCACCTACAAAAGGAGGAGTCGCCTAACACCTATGCACCTACAAAGAGTGCGACCCTAGGCTTCCGAAGCTCTTACACCCTACATCAACCACCAGATGAAGTGTCAAACCTCCACACACCTACGAACGTCATTGGACAAAGCAACAATGATCTTCGAGCCTCTGCACACCCACGACCCTATTAAGAACTCACCTTCTATAAGTTTTGATGATGTCAAACATCTTGACATGAAACAAATAAAGGTATGAAAATACAAAGTTATAAAGTCATAAAGAAGGTAGAAAGTTGAAGAACTTTGAAGAATTAGAAATGAAGATGATAAAGCCTATGAAGAAGAGTCATGAGCACATACACTTATTTAAAAAAATTTGAACACTAGTTTAGGTCACTCATTTAGATTCTAAGTTCACACATTAAAATCAACACAAGGAAAAATCAAAATAACAATTGAAAAATCATTATAATGATTCACTATTCATTTGTTAGATCACATGACTCTACATCCAAAAAATTCAGTATAATAATTTGAAAAATTGTTATAATGAATTTTAATTAAGTTCCAAAACTTAGGAAATATTTTGAAAATAAGTCTATTAGAGAAAATCCTGTACATTAAGGAATTTAGGAAATTCGGTATAACGATTTGAAAGATCATTATAATGAATTTTGATTATATTCTACAACTTAGGAAATATTTTGAAAAATAAGTTCGTTAAAGAAAATCCTGTAAATTAAGGAATTTAAAAAAATCAATATAACAATTTTTATAATCGTTATAACAAATTTTGAAATTCAAATTTTCTATTCTACCAATTCCTCTAATCATTCTTTTATTAATATTACTAAATCTAACCATACCTCAATCATGATTTTCAATAGAACTTAGTAGATAACCCCTTCTAGTCATATGCATTAAGCACTCATCATCGATGATCCAATTTTCTTCTTTTTAACTTGTTAAACAAGTAGATAATAAAGGCTTTAGTACCTACATTTTCTTTGGAGAAGATGTAACGACATAATCAAATATTGACTCATAAACTTTGTTGAAACTGAAATTGGCTCAAGCATCATTTTCTCTAGTACTGCCTATGAGATATGAAATGACATGTGTGAGGTTTCAATAAAAGGATGCTACCAAGATTTTTCAAATAAAAAGAGAAATCAGTGAACTCAAACAAGAAAATGACACCATCAATATCTGTTTTACCAAGCTTAGAACCTTATGGGACCAACTTGAAACTAGAACTTCAGTGTCAACTTGCCCTGCTAGAAATGATTGTCCTCACTTGAAGAAAACTTTAAATAGGACTCAAGAAGACTATTTACTTCAGTTTTTCATTGGTCTGACTGACATCTATCTTATGTTAAGAAGTCAGATCATTGTCATGAAGCCTTTACCTCCTTTAAATTGTGCCTTTTCTCTCCTTCTTCAAGAAAAAAGACAGGGAAATAAATTCAAGAAAACAACCTGAGTTTGTGGGCTTTGCTGTCAATAAGGGAAAACTAAAAAGTGCTAGAAGGGAGACCTATCTACACCAACTACAAGAAATCTAGCCATGTTAAGGACAAATATTATTTTTTGATTAGGTTCCCCCTGACCATAAACTGCATGGTAAAACCTTCAACAACAATACTAAAAACAGCAAATCTGCTAACTGCATTGCTCAAGATAAAGTTGAACAAAAAAACTCTACTGCTGAAGAGCAAGTTATGAAACTGGTTGCCTTTCTTGAGAATGACAAAAAGAGTGAATACAATTCAACCAGTATAAGCGGTAAGTGTGTTTATTTGGCTGATACTGAACATAATAATTGGATTGTTGGTTAGTGGAGCCACTGACCACATTTGCTTTAAAGAAAATCAGTTTAACTACAGCAATCAAACCACTAAATCCCTTACTATTAGGTTGTCCAACCATAAAAGTGTCAATGTTACCAAAGTTGGTCAAGTAACCATAGATGACAAGTTTATTTTAATTGATGTTCTTTGTGTTCCCAGTTTTAAAGTTAATCTCATGTCAGTATCTAGGATTACAAAATAGTTAAACTGCAATGTTAAATTTCTTCCTAATTTGTGTTTTCAAGGACCTGGTGACCAAGAAGGTTATTGGAATAGCTAAGGTCAAAGTAGACCAGTACCTACTTCAACCAACAACTTCGGTTCAACTAGTCTCTAAGGTGAATAGTGTGGGCTCTATAGTGACGGTGAGCTGTGGCACAGGAGACTAAGCCACCCCTCATCCACTAAACTCACACACTTAAAAAAATCCTTTAATTTCAGTCCCTATATTTATTCATCAATTGAATGTGAAGCTTGCAAGTTAGGCAAGCAAACTAGATTACCCTTTTATTCTTGCTACATTAAAACTTCTAAGTGCTTTGAACTTGTGCATGCTGATATATGGGGAGAATTTAGTATTGGTTCTAATTCTAGATCTAAATATTTCCATACTTTAGTTGGCTATTCTAAGTTTACTTCGATATATTTTTTGAAACACAAAAATGATGTTGCATACTACATTAATGCCTTTCTGTCTCTTGTTAAAAATCAATTTGATTATTGTATTAAAGAATTCAACACTGATAATGGTACTGAATTTATTAACAAAAGCATTAAAGACCTATTTTCTAAGGAAAGAATTTTACATAGCCATAGCTGCTCTTACACTCTACAACAAAATTCCATTGTGGAGAGAAAATATAGACACATCTTGGACACAACCAGAATTATTAGGTCCCAAGCCAATATTCTTCTTTTAAAAAAAAAACCCACTACCCAACTTTTATTCATCAGGCAGGTAAGTGTCTGCAAACCAAACTATTAAAAAAGAATACAAAGGTGGGGGGGACTAGACCAAGACCCCACCAGTCTAAAACAGACATGAGATTAAAACAAGGAAAAATGTACAAAGTCAAACAATACGGAGGCAAAAGACACCAAGAAGCCAAGAAACACCAACAAAACCCCAACCACTAGCCTTTTTGATAGCTCAGAATGTTCCAACAATCCAACAAAATCTTGTGCCAAAGCTTCAAAGGGCAATCTGAATTCGACTAGACCTATAAGTTAGCACCAGCACAACTGCTTGCCACCTGATCCACAGCTTGATTACCTTCACATGAAATCCAGTTAATTGAGTGAAAGGTCCCAAGCCAATATACCTATTAAATTTTGGGAGGAATGTATTGGTACAACGATTATACCTATTAAATTTTGGGAGGAATGTATTGGTACAACGATTTTTTTAATAAATCGTATGCCTAACAAGAGTCTCCAAAAGCAAAAACCATACTATGTTCTTTACAATCAAGAACCTAAGTATGAAAATTTTAAGGTCTTTGGCTATCTTACCTATGCAACAAATTTTAATCTCAACCAGAAGTTTGATGATAAGGCCATTAAATCTGTTTTTCTTGGATATCCCTTAGGCCAAAAAGGCTAAAAAGTTTGACTTAAACAAAAAAAAATTATTCAATAATAGAGATGTCTGTTTCTATGAAAATGACTTTCCTTTTCAAACTAAGGACTGCAATAATGACAACCAAGAGAATTTTTTGTCTTCCCACCAATGAACCCGGTATTGCTAATATTGGTCAAGAGGTTGTGGATAAATCCAATATTGACAATCAAGACAATATCAACAACAATTTCGATGAGAATCTCACTAAACATTAGACTGGTACCCAGTCAACTGAGAATGAGCAATATCTTGATGACAACACCAAACATGAAACTTCAATTAAACAAATTCCTGCCAACAGTAGACCTGTTAGGACCAAAAGACCACAAAAAAAATACAAAGATTATGTTTGTCCAACCTTACACAAAACCAATAATAGCATTACATACCCTATTAAAAAATTTGAGTCAAAATCGTCTATCTAATAATCATAAAAACTTTGTTGATAAACTTGATTTTGACATTGAACCTACAACTTTTAACCAAGCCAAATTAAATCATGATTGGGTTAAGGCCATGCAAACTAAACTTGAAGCTCTAAACAAAAATTACACATGGGACATTGTTGATCTACCAAAAAAAAAACAAGCCATAGGCTGTAAGTCGGTTTACAGAATTAAATGTAAAGAAGATGGAATCATTGATAGATACAAAGCTAAATTAGTGGCTAAGGGTTATAATCAAACAAAAGGGGTAGACTACTACAAAACCTTTGCTCTTATCACTAAAATGACTACTCTTAAAACAACCGTGTTGCTACATATTTTAACTAGCACTTGTTTCAACTTGATGTTACAAATGTCTTTCTTTATGGAGATTTAAATGAAGTTTACATAGAACTTCCTCCAAACTTGATAAGTGAGGAGGAATATAAAGGTAAAGTTTGTAAATTACGAAAATCATTGTATAGCCCAAAACAAGTTCCAAGAAACTAGTTCACTAAACTTTCAAACTGCCTTACCTCCAATGGTTATAAGCAATTGAAAGTTGATTACTCCTTTTTCTTTTATAGGAAAAACAATGTTAATATCAATGTTCTTGTTTATGTTGATGACATTTTTATTACTGGAAATGATATTAATGTCATTAACCACTTGAAAATTGTGCTTAAAAATGAATTTTCCATTAAAGACCTTGGCAAACTCAAGTATTTTCTTGACATTAAGTTGGCTACCTCTAGTTTGGGAATTAATATATGTCAAAGAAATTATTATTTGGACTTAATTACTAAAATAGGACTATTGGGATGCAAACCTTGCAAAATCCTTTTAGACAAGCACTTAAACCAAACTTATAATGACAGTAATGTCCTTCATGACCCTAGTAAGTATAGAAGACTTGTTGGGAAATTAATCTATTTAACTATCTCTAAACCTGATATATGTTTTGATGTTAATTATTTAAGTCAATTTAAGTCCAAACCCTATAAAGAGCACTATTAGGCAAATCTAAAAATTATCAAGTACCTTAAAAGTGATCTTGGACAAGGAATCACTTTCTTTAAAGGCAACAAACTCACTTTAAATTGTTTCTGTGATGTTGACTAGACTAGTTGTACTTTTACTCGTAGAAGCACCACTTGATTTGCTATTTACCTTGGAAAATTTCTCATTTCATGGAAAGCTAAGAAACAACACAATGTTTCTCGTTCTTCTACTGAAGCAGAATATAGGTCTATGACTAATGCTACATGTGAAATTGTATAACTTATCTTCTTAATGATCTTGGTATTAAACAAATAGGTCCTACTGATCTTCATTGTAACAATCTTGTAGCTCATCATATAGCTACTAATCCAGTGTTTTATGAGCGCACTAAACATATTAAGTAAAGAATAGTTTGACTGATATCTTGACTAAGACTGTGTTTATTACCGGGGCGAGGAGAGATGCTGTTTTTTATCAGCTATAGCACAATTCCTGAGATAGCACAATTACTACTCTTCTTCTTTTTCATTTATCTTGTTTTACTATAATTACTATACACAACTAACAATGTACAATAAAAATTTCACCTCACCTCACTAACAAACATAACCTAAGCCTCTTTCAATCGCCAAATTTACTACCATGAAGTTGTAGTTGGGAGTTTCAAGCATTTACACTCCCAACTGAGGGGGAGTGTTGGACTTTATCCCATTTCTCATATGTTTTGTCCTTCATTGTAATTTATTTACATACTAGGTTTATTTGTCAATGTTTGTATTAGTTTTACGTCTTTTTGTGTGCTAACCATTGGATTGCTTTGGAGGTCATGATTCTCTTGTATGGGCATATTTATTGCCTCAATTTGAACCCTAAATGATATATAGCATTTTCATTCAATTCTTTTTCCTTCGCTCTCCATGTGCATTCTAGGGTTCTTACACAATCTTCCTACTCAATGTTGTGTTTTATAATATTTTTCTCGCAAGTGAAGAAATCTAAGATGGTATCAAAGCATGGTGGCGTAAAGATCCAGTGATTAAGCTTGGTCGTGCTAGGGTGTGTTGTTGAGCCATCAACCCTTGCACAAACTTGCCCCACCTGACACTATCCTAGCTACTAGTAAATCCCCAAAACCATCAATCGAATGGCCCACGAAGGTTGATGTTGGTGACTGCTACCCAATCCTCCTATCCTAGTTGGTTGTACACCAATAATTTCTCGATTGACTGCAACTAGTTTGTCGGATCCTTCAAGCCCTTGTACCAAGAAAAATCAAACTTTATGTCATTCACTGCTCAATTTCCCCCTCCTCCCCATGGCAACCCCCATCACTTTCGCTGATCCACAAGGGTTGGCCCCCTTTTGGCAAAGATGAGCTAGACCACGCCTCCATCCTTGATTCTAGCATGTTCAACTGAGATTCCATCTTAGGGAGGGTTTGTGCTTTTGGAAATGGTGCAAAATCATGTAAGATGATAGAAAATAATAGGTCAAAATTTTTATCATTTTCCATCATTTTTCACTAATTTCAAAAGCACAAATCCCACTTAACATCCATCTAGCGAATGAGATCGAGCACAACCAAATCAATGACATTTCCCTTGTGGCAATCTAAAGATGTCCCACTAGTCATGATTGTCGTCAACTTTGATACCAATTGCAACAGGTGAAGGTTGTACCTACTGTTCTTGCATAGAACTATGGTGGGAAGAGAAGAAGATGAAAGGAAGATAACAATAAACCAAGGTTTGTACTTCAAGCAACAAATAAGCTCCAAGGTTCACAAACACACTAGCCAAAAGGAACCCCTAATCTTTCTCTTTGTTGCCCTAAATGCCTTCTGGAGTGGACCCAACAATGGACCACATAACATGAAAATAACATAAGTAAAAATAAGGTGATTCAATGGTCTAGTTGAAAGGACCGTTACAATTGTTGAAGTACCCAACAAAAATATAAATTAATTCTCTATAATTTAGAAGCATGCCTTAGTCATTACTCACTTATCCTTTCCTATAATTTCAGATTATAACTTATTAACTTAATACCACAATAATTATTATAATTCTATACGTCTCCCTTATTCTTAAATATAAGTATCAAAGTACTCTTTCTTCATCTAACATCTTCTTTGTCTTTAAAATTACTTATATAAGACAACACAAAAGAAATAAAATGCACTTCACGAAAAGAAAGTTTATTTCCCATACCATGCTTTAATGCATGCATTTTGGCATTATATGCAGCTTTAAATAGCCGTTCCCTTAATCCACCTGATGCCTTCACAGCATTATTAATACTGTAAGGTGTTCATATTAGTAAAGAGTAGCATAAAGTACTTTTCAATAAAAAATAGCACAATTATATAGATGCAAATAAAAGATAATTAACTAAAACACCGTACCCTGCATAGATTTTGTTATATAAACGAGGCACACTTGCAAAGATTGTAGGTCGTAAGGCAGCTATGTCATCCATCAGTTTCAAATTATCCTAGATTGTGGATGCAACAAAGTACAAGAACAATATGAATAAAAAATGTTATAAATTATCCTAGATTGTGGATGCAACAAAGTACAAGAACAATATGAATAAAAAATGTTATAAATTAATAATCTTGTACATGATATATTAAAAAGATTGAAAGGCATGTTCCTCATTCAATGTAAATAATGCAAGCCCTATACACGAAGTTGTCACCAATGTCAGGTCTACAGAGGGTTTAGTTGTACAACACATACAACCTGACCTTCATAAATGACAATATTTTCTAGTATTTAAAATCATGAGCACCAAATCACAATAGAACAACATTACCATAATGTTAATGCCCATCTCTACATGACATTGTCATTGATGGTAACCATGTGCACATCATGTAACCAAAGGCCACCAAAGAGAAAGGGCTGGGCGTGTTGCTCTTTCTCATTGTGTAGCAAACGGGAGGATGACATTTATCACATGTTTTTGTTTTTTGCATAATATGTGGATGGTACAGCATTGATTAAGTCCTATTGTTATTCAAGGGCGGATACAATCCAGATTCTTTTGATAATGTACAACTTTCATTGAAATTGATTAACATGTCCTGAGGAAAACTCTTGGCCAAGCATAAGGTGATTTTAATGTTTCATCTGATCTGCTGGTCTTTCTGTTGGGATAAAGGTACTGCCAACATCCAACAAGAGTGGCTTTCAGGAGAGCACACTGCAGTGCTTTACTAGCAAACTTATAATTTATGGCCTAAATGTGTAACTACAATTTATGTCATCAAAATAAGGAGATCATACCCCTTGATAGAACCCAACAGCAACCCCATAATGTGCCAGTGCTACTTGGTAGGCGCGCTCATAAATATGTGCCAGTGGCAAGTAAGATATAAAACTGCATAAAAGTAGCACAGTTTAGATTGTAGCGTGGAAGAGATCAAATAAAATCCAAGAATGTCATGATAGACTCAACGAATTTAACTCACACATCTGAAGATGACAAGTTAAACTCAAAGCCTGCACCCGAAGCATTTGCAATCAAATTTGCATGAGTCAGCACAGCTCCCTGTTAAAGTGTTTAATGACAATGGTAAATTTAAGAATGAGAAACAACTATAAGGTAACTAAAGAATGAGAGTAATGATATGCTTCATTTTCTCAATTGTGTCCTGCCTCTTTTTGTAGTTAATCTATTTTTCTATACCATGTTTCCTTCATGAAATCCAAGAGTAGGACACATCAAGATGGGCATGTTTCATATGAAGAAAAAAATTAACACACAATAGGATTATGTAATTAACATGACCATAGAATTAAATAAGTAAACAACTCATCCTGCTTTAATAGTAGGGCACATCAACATCAAAAGCTAAAAGACAGTACAAGATGATCTTGATACCTTTGGGGTGCCAGTTGTGCCACTTGTGTAGCAAATTGTGGCAATATCTTCAGGTTTTGGAGGACAAAATTGTTGAATGTTATTTCTGCCCTGAAATTGGACATTAGGTAAGAAGCAACAATAAACTGAGAAAATAGGAAGCACACAGATCAATTGGAAATAAGAAATCAAACAGAAGATTTCAATGTCTATAGCAAAGGAGCATTAGCAAAAATGGCATAAAACTCAATACAAAGGTAGCATATTGGAGCAATTATTTGGTATATTAACCATGAGCATCAGAAAGTAAGACTTCTACAAGCCCATGGTTCTTAAAAGACAAAAATAAAAGCTAATAACAAGTCAAATAAGGAATTAGAATATCCAAAAAACAGTGTCTACGGACCTGTCCAGAAGGCACCTTATTACCATTTACTATTACAGCTATTGGATCTGACCAACTGCTCAAACTAAATCAAAAACTCAAAGAGCCGTCAACCTTTCCAGTTCCATTTTCCCCAATTTTCTAATGTTCCTTCACCAGCCATCTCTGAGCATCCTCCCTCTCCAATGGACGCCTAAGTTATATGTATTTTGTATGTAAATGGGTAATTAGTTAGACCTTTAGATCCATACCCTATATAAATGACATTTTTCTTTCTGCCGCACAAGGTAATAGAGTCAGTACCCTAACCCTACTGTCCACTACCGTTGATTCTGACACACTCTCTATCATCTCTAGTGCTTTCCACCTCCTTCCAACCCCTCCATCAATGACACTTTGTAATTATTGGCACTTCTACCATTGTTCTTCAAGTTGAATGAGAGGGGAAGCAAAAAGCTTAGGGTTTTCCATTCCACTAGGTCACTTAAGTACACAATAAAGTAAGTGGATCTTACATGGATCCAATTACCCAGATAAGATAAGCCTACACTCAACACTCCCTCTCGAGTTGGAGAATACAAATCAATCATTCCTAACTTATTACAAAGTTCTTTAAACACACCTATAACTAAGGCCTTTGTGAAAATATCCACCCTCTACTGAATGGTCCTAATATAAAGGGTACAAATAGTATCAATAAGACAATTTCCAAACATAGTGACAATCAATCTCAATGTATTTGGTACGCTCGTGAAAAGTATTATTGCTGACAATGTAAATGACAACCTAGTTGTTACAGTGCATGCTCATAAGCAATGGAACTTCAACTCCAAGCTCAGATAAAAGAGACTTTATGCACACTAACTTACTAGCAGTTTGAGAAATCAATCTATACTCAACTTTTACAATGGATTTTGAGATGACATTTTGTTTTTTACTTCTCCAGGTTCCCTTCAACATAAGTACAATAGCTAGATATGTTGGACTTATATATGTGTGGAAACTGTTTAAGTCTTTTTTTTTGCTTAAGCCATTATTAGGCTTATTAAGCCTAATGAGTTATTATGGTTTGCCCATATAAATACTCCCGTAACTTGTAACCTAGAGATGTGATGGTGAAGAACCATTAGGCTAAACCACAAAAATATTGTTGTCTCTTCTTCCTTCTTCCCTCTTCTTCCACTAAAATCGATATTTTCAACCCAACTAAATCAACAACTGGTATCAAAGCTAGTCGTTAAGGGGTAAAAAGATCGTGGCAAGATTGGATCTAGGGTTCCAAAGGGTCAGCGGCTTGGAGGAACGACAGTACGCTCGTACGCCACCGGTCGACGATTGCTCGCGCACAGGAAAGTGCGCCACCCATCGACGATTGCTCACGCACAAGAAGGTGCGCCGCCCGTCGACGATCATTCCTGCGCGGGAAGGAGCGTCGTCCGTCGACGCTCACTAGTACACAAAAAAGGGGCTTTGTTCGGAGACCCTCGTGCACAAAAGTTAGGGCTCGAGGTCGTGCCGACTTTACTAGTCCTCGTGTGCAGGAGTTAGGGCTTGGAGACACGCCATCTTCGCTGGTCCTTCTGTGCGGAAGTCAAGGACGAAGCCTGCAAACGCGTTGTCTACGTAGGTGCGCAAGTGTTCGATGACGCTCCATCCGCAGGTGTACAAGTGTTCGGTGACGCTCCATCCGCAGGTGTACAAGTGTTCGGTGACGCTCCATCCGCAGGTGTACAAGTGTTCGGTGACGCTCCATTCGCAGGTGTGCAAGGCTCCTGTCGACCCTCTATCCAGTGTCTGACGCACTGTGTAGGTACTCGGGGCTCGAAAATGCACAGGGACTCAGGACTTGTAACACACAGTTTGTCTGATGCACGTGGGAGCTTTGTCAGTGCAGCTTGTTCTCATTAGTGCAGACATTGTAGTACTATTGGAAAGTCGAATAATGGCAGATGATGGGAAAAGCTTAAGATCGAAAAATTGGAGTAACTTTGGATACTAGAAGATGTAAATAGATGATTGTCTTTATCAAAGAAAATTACATGAGCCTCTTTCGAGTATAAGTCCATAGAAATGGATCAAAGACCTTAAGAGTTGCTATACGGATTAAGTCTTGGGTGTAAACAGATTATTTCTGACCAGACAAGCCAAAAAAAGAACCATTACAGATTTGATGAGGACTTTTTTAGATATGAGAAATTATTTGCTTCAAGTGTATCCAATGAGAAGATTATTTAATTTGAAAATGTAAAAAGATTATTATGAGATAGATCACATTAATAAATTTAATATCATCATATTTCAACTGAATTCAATTGAGAATAATTTTGAAAAGAAAGTGAATGTACTAATTTTGTTATCTTCCTTGCCAAAGAATTGGTCTACAGTAGTTGATATTAGTAATTCTTTAGGACATAAGAAATTGAAATTGAAAAACATCAAAGACTTAATTTTAAGGGAAGACATTTGAAGAAAAAGTAACTCACAACCTAGCACTCAAGGAGAAACCTTGAGTATTGATTGTAGAGGAAGTAGTCAACAAAAAAGTGATAGTGATGCCTGAGGCAATTCAAAGTCTAGATGAAGAAGCAAAAGAAGGAAGAATATTACTGACTAGAATTGTAAGAAAAAGGGACATTGCAAGAATCAGTGTAAGGCACTCAAAAGGAGTCAAGGCAATGGTAAGGGAGCAATAAATTTAATTTATGATAAAATTGTAGATGCTCTAGCCTCCACTGACAGTTCAATTAAGTCATGCATTATGAATTCAAGCACTTCATTTCATTCCACCAGAGTACTTTTGAAGAATTACATAATTATAGGGAAAAAGATCTATCTGGTAGAACATTGGATATTATGAAAATTGGTGATGTTTACATCAAATCTCACAATTGTGGTACTTAGAAACTAGAAAATGTTAGACATATTCCTAATCTTGCAAAGAATCTAATCTTTACAAACCAATTGGATGATGCGTGCTACATTATCTCACATAGAGATGGTAAATGGAAGGTTTCCAAAGGAGTCATGGTAATTACTAAGAGTGACAAGATTGACACCTTGTATGTTACTCCTAGTGATGGATACTTGGCTAATATTTTTGATTCAATGGGAGCTACAACATTGTGGCACAGAAGATTAGGCCACATGAGCAATGACATCAAAAGACAAAATTTCAAGAATGAAATCAATAAAACTTGAGTTCTATGAAAATTGTGTACTTAGAAGGCAGAGAAAAGTGACCTTCTTAAGTAGCTCTAGATTGCCAAAGACTCAAAGACTGAAGTTGGTGCACATAGATGTATAAGGGTCAGTACCAATCAAATCTCTAGGAGGTTCAACGATGACAAGATTGGCACTTTGTATGTTACCTTCATCAATGAAGGCACAAGGAAGGTATGAGTTTACTTTCTTAAAAATAAGTTTGATATATTTTCAGTATTTAAGAAATGAAAAACTAATGTCAAAAATCAAACTAACTTGAAAGTAAAGTGTTTGAAGTTAGATAACAGTGGTGAGTACACCGACCATAATTTCAAGATGTTCTATGAAAAACATAGAAGAATGGAGTTACAGAAAGGATGAACAGAACTCTTAATAAAATAGCAAAAAGCATGAAATTGCATGCAAAGCTACTAAAGGAATTCTTGGCAAATGTTGTTAATATAGCTACTTATCTAATCAATAAATGACTGTCAATTCCTCTTAACTTGAAGATTCCCAAAGAAGAGTAGACAGGAAACAAAACAAATATTCATCATTTGAGAATGTTTGGTTGTGTAAGCTATGTTCACATCAATGAAAGTTCAAAGGCCAAGTTAGATCCAAAAACCAAGAAATACTACTTCATAGGTTATAGAGGAGAAGATTTTGGTTATCAATTCTAGATGACCAAAATAAGAAAATTCTAAGAGAAAAGAATGTAACTTTTCATGAGCAAGTGTTGTACAAACACAAAAGAGAAGTTAATTAGGAAAAATCTAAAAGGTAGTCTCAAGATAGGTATGAGATTGAATTAGGAGCTTTAACTAATGTAAAATGTTGATAGGGGAAAAAGGTGTCAATGAAGATGTTATCCTTGAAGAACATCTAGAAGAAGAAGAAGTCTCTACACAGGTTTTGAGGAACTCAACCATAATCTTAAGGCCTTGTGAAAGGTTTAATCAAGCATTTAATTATCTATTATTGATAGATAATGGAGAGTTGAATAATTTGAAGATGTAGTTCAGGCCATTAATGCTAGTAAGTGCTAGAGATGGATTCTCTTAAAAGGAATGATACTTAGATCCTGACTAAGTTACCTGATAACAAAAAGGTTTTACAAAACAAATGGGTGTACAGAGTCAAAAAAGTAGATGAAATCAAGAAATACATAGCAAGATTGGTTATCAAAAGCTTTTAGCAAAAAGAGAGAATTAATTACACTAAGATATTCTCCTATAATCAAGATGACAACCATCAGTCATTCTGAATTTGATAGCAACTAATAGTTTGCATCTAGAGTAGATGGATGCGAAAATAGCTTTTCTACATAAAGCAACCACAAGGTTTGAATATCCTTGGGAAAGAAAATCTTGTCTACAAGCTTCAAAAAAGCCTTTATAGCTTAAAGCAGATACTTAAACAATGGTATAAGAGATTTGATAGTTACATTTGTACCATTGGTTTCAATAGATATGAAATGGACTCATGTTGCTATCTCAAGAAATTCAACGATTCTCTAATTGTCCTATTGCTATATGTTGATGATATATTGATAGCTTCCAACAACATTAATAGGATCAATGAATTGAAGCAAAAAATATCAAAGGAATTTGACATAAAAGATTTGGATCCAATCAATCAAATCCTTGGTATGAGAATCAAAAGAGACTTAAATGAAGGTACCTTGGTGTTGTCTCGAGAAAGGTATATTAAAAAATTGTTGGATAAATTCAATCACACTATTGCTAGAGCAGTGAAAACACCTTTGGGAGCTCACCTAAAGTTGACTAAGGATCAGGCACTTAAAGATCATATTGAAAGAAATTACATGTCTAGAATTTCATATGTTTTTGCCATAGGAAGTCTAATGTATGTTGCTACAAGCACTAGACAAAACTCATGTTGTTGGAGTGGTGAGCAAGTTTATGTCTAATTTAGGAAACGTGCATTTGGAAGTTGTGAAATGGATTTTACACTATTTGAGAGGTTCCAGTGATGCATTATGCTTCAAGAAAAGAAATCCAAAATTGCAAGGCTTTTGTGATGCTAATCTTACTTGAGATACAGACTAAAGCAAAAGCACTTCAAGCTATGTATTTACCTTGAATGACACAACTATTAGCTAGATGTCTAAGTTACAAGGATGTGTTACTCTCTCAACAATAGAGGCTAAACTATTAGCTATAACAAAAATAGCTAAGGAGTAAATCTGGCTCATGAGTTTTCTAGGAGAATTAAAGATAAAGACTCTAATGGGAGCATTTTGTACAATGATAGTCAAAGTGCATTTTATCTAGTAAGAAATCCAAATTACAAAAGTAAGACCGAACATACCAGAGTAAAATATTACTTCAAAGAATTGATTGAAGAAGGAAATCTAAACTTGTAGAAAATAGTAGGGAGCAAGAATCTAGTAGATATGTTAACCAAGACTATGAGCACAAAGAAATTAAGGTTGTGCACAACCTTAGTTGGCCTCCAAGTTGCTTGAAGAATGGAGGCATGGCGTGGTAGCTAAGTTACAAGTTCTTCAATGGGCAAATCATTTTATAACAGTCTTCAAGTGAAAGATTGTGGGACTTATGTATGTGTGGAGACTATTTAAGTCTCTTGTTTTTACTTAAGTCATTATTAGGCTTATTGGGCCTAATAAGTTACTAGGTTTTTTCCCTAATATGCACATATAAATACTCCTTTAACTTGTAATCTAGAGATGTAATAGTGAAGAGCCACTAGAGACACTTGTGGAATAGGCTTCAGCTAAATCACATAAAAATCTTGTTGTCTCTTCTTCCTTCTTCTTCCACTAAAATTGATCTTTTCAATGCAACTAAATCAACAAGATATTGATTTTCTGTCAATCTTGTCACTAGCATACCAAAAATCAAAATAAGCTACAGAATGAGAATGTCCATGATTCAAGTAATTTAACCTCTCTCTAGGATTCTACTTGATATAGGAAAGAACCCTCATTACTATAAGCCATTGAACCTCCTTTGGTGTTTACATAAACTACTCAAAGTACCTATAACATAAGAGATATCTAGTCTTATCACTGTAAGATAAATTAGCTTGCCTACTAGCCATCGATATCTATCAACATCCTTAAATGGTGTAAAGGATTCGTTCCAAAATAAAGGGTTTACCTCAATTAGAGTGGGTCTCAGTTGACACCCAAGTTGTTCAGTTTCTTTTAATATATCAAGAACATACTTCTTTTAGGATAATACCATACTCCTCTTTAAGCATGCAATTTCAATGCTCAAAAAATATTGTGGTTTTGCCCAAGTCTTTAATGGCAAAGTGTTTTATACTAGGTACCACTTTGTCTATTGAATACATTCATTGTCATCATTTGTTAGCAAGATATCATTTACATAAACTACTAAAATGGTGTGTTGGCTTGAATTCTTTTTGACAAAGACAAAACCATCCACCACACATTTCTTGAACCTCCATGACAAGAAGACTATACTAAACTTTTGGAACTAGGCTCACAGACTCTACTTAAGTCCATAAATAGCTTTTCGAAGAAGGCAGACTTGACATTCCCCCTAAGCAACAAAGCCTAGTGGTTGCTCCATAAAGACCTATTTGCCAAGATCACCATATAAGAAAGTATTAGGGACATCAAGTTGAGCAAGGGGCTACCCATGGTTGACCGCCAAAGAGAAAAATTTCCTGATGGAATTTCAAGCAAGCCACAGAAGCAAATGTAGCTTCATAATCCACTCTATATGTTTAAATAAAGCCACAAGCCACCAATTGGGCTTTATAGCCAACAACACTTCCATCTAGGTGGTGCTTGATGGTGAAAACCCACTTGCCACCAACAATAGGAGTGGACTTGGGACAATGAACAAGGCTCCAAGTACCATAATCACGTAAGGCCTACAACTCAAGTATCATAGTTGCCTTACAAGGGGGAAGGGTAAGTGCTTCCCAATAATCTATAGGAATAGATTACATGGAAATAGAGATTGCAAGACGACGAAAAGTGATGGCAAGAAAAATAAAGTATATTTTCAAGTAAAACAATATCAACAGAAACCAAATAACACCAAGTAAGAGGATGGTAATAACTATTAGAGTTAAGAGAATTAGTAAATATCCATTTACTAGTAAATGGATATCCATTTATTTTTCCTACCATATATATTTGTACTTTCACAACTTAAAGAGATTAGATTATTTCCTTCTCCATTTTTCATCTCAAGATGGTACCAGAGCACTAAGGCAACATCAATCCTAAGGTTTATTGTGCCACGTCATTCCTGTCATTAATGATCTCCAATCTTTCCCTGGATCGTCAAATGGCCCCTCCATCCCTCTCTACAACCATCTCTCTCCCTTGAGGGCTCTCCACCAGTCGTGGTCGACATTGTTGACAACCATCGATGCTAATCATGTCGACATTTGCGATCGTTGCCCCTTTCAATCAATGTGTCGTTGGGTGATGTGTTGTTTCCACCCATTCATCATCGTTGTTGCCTATAGTGAGGCCATCACCTATTGTTTTGTCGCATGAAACGGTTGTCACCTTCATTGTTCTGTGGCTAGGCTACCCCTTTCCATCAACCTGTCCACGAGCTCTACCTATGTTGTTGGCTTCGTCGCAAGTAGTTGATTATGCTTGTCTTCTTCATCTTCTGGTGTAGGTATTGTAGCTAGTTGGGTTCTCTTCCTTTGTTCGATGATGGCTCATGATCTTCTTATCAAAAAATTTCCAAGCATACCGGAAAAATCAAATGGCTCAAATTACATTTTATGGACACAATTTTAAGACTATTGTCATTGCTTATAGATAAGAACATCATCTCACATTACCACCTCTAAATGTTAAGGACCCAACCAACAAAGATTGGTACACTAATGATGTTGTCATTGTATCTATGATATGGGAACATAGTACAGAACCAACTATTGCACGTGGAGTGACTATGATGTGTCTTGCCAAGAAGATGTGGGAAAACCTTCACAAGACTTATGGCTATGAATAGAACATATCCAAGACATTTCAAATGTATACACAACCTTTTCAGTTAAAACAAGGAGAAAAGACTTGTCAAGAGCATTACAACACCATACATGGATTGATTAATGAGCTCTACCTTTATCAACCTTCTATGGTTGATGTTGCTACCTTTCAGTGTTACAGAGAAGAACTTGTTGTTACAATCCATCTTGTTGGTGTGAATCCAAAAATTGCATCTCAGATTCGACAAGGAAGGTGGGAGGGCGGAATGACTGAATGGGGGGAGGGCAGTAGGGCATTGGAAAAGTGGAAGCCATGGAGAGGTAGAGGAATGAGTAAAGGGCGAGAGTTTCAACAAATCAACAAGGAAGGTGGGAGGCCAAAGTTGCAAAGGGCACTAAAGGAAGGAGAAGTCGAGAAGGAGGATCAAGAACCTAGAACAACGGCAACGAGCAACAACGGTTGTCATCGAACAACGAGTCACGAGCAGTAATGGGTGACATCATCACATTGGGTAGCAAGTGGCAACGAGTGGCAACATCATGCAACAACAAGCAGCATTAGGCAGTAATAGGTAGCAAGCGGTTGCAAATGGTGGCATCAAGTGACAACAAGTGTCCAACGTTCTACAATGAGTGGCATCAAGGATTGAGTGGTGAGTATTAGGCAACAAACAACTACAACAGGCAGCATCAGGGGCAACAATGGGCACAAGCACAAACTAGTTAGCCGACAACTATAAAATGAGGGTAAAGGGTGATTTTTCTCCTCACCCAAACTCAAAATCTCAAATCTTCTCTTCTCTTCTAACTTCCATTCACAAATCACAATCTTCTCTTCTCAATTTTCATTTCCACTCACTCTTAAATCTCAATCTTATTTTCAATTTTCAAATCTCAAAACACTTTAACTCTCATAGTTTGTAATTTCACTTTTGCAAATGGCACACAACAAAAGTTAGGATCTCAACTCTCCCATTGCTCCCACTCTATCTGAAGTGTTACAATCCATAAAAGTATCTTCATCAATGCCAACAATGTCCCGAATAAGAACTCCTATCAATACCAACAATCAAGATGAAGACCATGGAAGATGACATTACGAAGAAGAGAATGTTCTACATCTACTCGATTACATCATTTATATGAAATTTGTTTAGTCTTTCATAAATATGGTAGTCATCAATTTTTTTCACCAATAGTAGATAAAATGAAAGCAAAAATTTTAAAATATTGGAGTAAAATTCCATTATTATATATATTAAGTGCTTATTTAGATCTCAGGTTTCAAATAAAATTAGTTAAATTAGTTAAAGAAATGCAAAAATGTTTAGGTATAAATCTTAAAATAAGTACACAAATAATAGAGGAAAACTTAAATAAAATTTTTTATTTATATATAATAAAATATAACATAGGAACAACACATTTATTCATCTATGCCATCATTATCATTATCACGAATGAAAATAGCACCATAGGCATTATTAAAAGTCCAAGATGAAGAAGATTAAATATTCCATCTACATCATCAACTTATTCTTGTACTCTTTTCTAGAAATGAAATAAATTCTTTTAACAACATCAATCATCAATATCTATAGAATGAATATCCAAATATGAATTTATTTGATATAATAAATTGGTAGAAAAAACAAACTTTGATTTTCTCAATTTTAACATACATGACAAAAAACTTATTAACAATTCAAGTATCTTTAGTAGCATATGAGTAGATTTTCAATATTAATGAAAGATTAGGAGTGTGCTCAACGATAGAAAATCAAGATTAAATGATGATATACTAGAAATCTTAATGTATATCAAAGATTGAGCACTTACTCAAGTTCGTGAACAAGAAAAAGTAGATAATTGGATGGACAACGTTTTTAGATAAATGAAATTTGAAAATGTAATTTTTCATTTTTTTTCTCAAATTGTAAATGTAATTTTTATGTAAATTATGTAATGTAATTTTTTTTTAAAATTTAATCTTTTGTAATTTGTAAATTTTGTAATAACTTTTGCAATTTTTTAATAAATAAAATAATATATTTTTTAAGTTGTATAAATTGTATTTAGTTTGGTGGTTTGAAATCCTACCTTGGATAATCTATATTAGTATAATAAATCATATTAATATTATATTAATTATTTAATAAATAAAAAATTAAACTAAATTAGCACAATTCAACATAGTCAATGACACGATTGACTAGCACAAACCCAAATGGGTGGGTTTAAAAATTTTACATTCAGCACAACATAGCATAGCACGAATAGTACTGTGCCACCAAAAAATTAGGTTGAGCTAGGCCATGTTGGCCGAATTGACCTCTCTATTTATGTTTCACAATTTCCTATAAACTTATTTTCTATTAATGTCAATACCAAACAACTTTATTGCTATGTAACATTTTTCTCTTTTCATTGAACCTTTCAAGATTTGCAAATGGAGTAGAGAATTTATTTGGAGCAAAGAATTTCTAAGCTTTGGCACCATCATTTGAGTCATCCATCCTTTTACAAACTTCAGGAGGTGCTTCCTTGGATCTCTGTTAGTCCTTTTTAATGTCAATCTTGTGTCATGGGTAAGTATTTCCATGTTACCTATAAGAGTTAGGAATTATCTACTATTACTAAAATATTTGAATTAATGCATTGTGATGTTTGGGGACCCTCTCAAGTAGCATTTGTTTCATGTTTCCATTATTATATTGTGTTTATTGACGATTTTTCTCAAATGTCCTAGTTGTACTTGTTAAAAGATCATTAACATCAAACATCATCATCTTATAGATATTGCCCACACTTTGATGTTTGCCATGAATATATCACACTACTTGTGGATTGATACCTTTACCATTGCTTGCTACTTGATTAATCATATTCCTTCTGCACATTTAGGAGGTGATGTTCCTTTCTAGTGCCTTCATCCCAACAAGGAGCTATTTTTCTCACCTCCCAAGGTCTTTGGGTGTCAGAATGACAATCGTTGTTATCACCCTCCTTCTTGATAGTACCTTGTGTCTTGTGATGTTTTCATGAAGAATACTCCTTACTTCTCCTCTCTATGGGGAGCTCTCTTTCTTCTAACTTGGTGCCTCAAATAACCTTTGTTCATCCAACCACTCTTCCAAGACCACTTGTGTGTCGAAGGTGCTTAAACTCGTCCATTGTAGGTTTACCAATGTCAGCGACAACACAACTCCACCAAAGACTCAAACCACCTCTCTCTCCTTAGAAGTAAATCCACCACCTTCTATTGACTTACCTATTTCCCTTTGCAAAGGTACTCACTCCACTCAATATCCTATTTCAAATTATCTCCTATAGTTCTCTTATTGCTCTAGATGATGCCTTTACTATAGCCATGTAATCAAAATTTATTCCTAAGCATTATGAGGTGGCTCTCTCTACCTTAGTGAAAAATTGACATGGGTCAAGAAATGCAAACTTTACACAATAAGGGGACATGGTAGCTTGTTCATTGCCCAATTGATACTCCTATAGTTGGCAATAGATGGATTTTCACTATGAAATGCAAGCCTGATGGCTCAGTTGATTGCTAATAAGCACGTCTAATTGCTCGTGACTTCACCTAGACTTATAAGATTGATTACACTAAAACGTTTTCTTCTATGACTTGTCTAAATTCTATATAGGTGCTATTATCTCTTGCCACACCAACAGTGGCTTGCTATTAACACAAATGGATGTGAGCAATGCATTCCTCTATAACAACCAAACAGAGATAGTGTATATAAAGCAACCTTCAAGATATGTTGCTCTAAGGAGACATATTTGCTTGCTGAAGAAAGCTATTTATGGACTTAAGTAAAGCCCTCATGTGTGGTTTAGCAAACTTAACTCAATGATGCTCTCTCATGGGTTCCATTGATGTGTGGTCGACCCATCTATATTTATAAAAAAAAATCCCCTAAGCAAGTGCACTATTCTAACAATCTATATTTATGATATTTTGTTGACTAAAGATGATGCAAATAGCATTTGTAGTACAAAAGTCTTTCTAGTTAAGGACTTTGTTATCAAGGATTTGGGTCAATCTAAATATTTCTTGAACATCAAGATTACCTATCATAGAGGACAGATGATACTATCTTAGAGAAAATATGCACTTTACCTATTGAACGAAACTAGTCTCCTAGGGTGCAAACTAGAGTCTATACCTATTGAGTAGAATCCTCTTTACTGGGATGATACTTCAAATTTGTTTGAGGATATTGGGATGTATTGTTGGCTAATTAGAAAATCAATCAGTTAGAAGGTCTAACATTGTTTATGTTGTTGGACTCCTAAATCAATTTATGCAGAAACCAAAGAAGGTACATTGGCTATGAGTAATAAGGCTTTTTTCCTATATCAAAGGAAACCTTGGAAAGGGTCTAGTCTAATTTAAGCATGGACACAATCATGTGATTGACTATTCTAATTCAGGTTATGTAGGTAATATAGGAAATCAAATTTAGACTATTACACTTATGTGGGAGGTAATCTAGTGATATGAAAGAGTAAGTACAATGTAGTATTCAAGTCTAGTGCAGAAGTTGAATATTGGTCTATCTGTAATCTAAAATTTAAAATAGAAAGTTACAAAATGCACTAACTTACAAAACCTTTAGATCAAGAGTAATTAGGTGTTTAACTCTTATATCTATTTTTAGTTGAAAACAATTTTGAAGATAAATACAATCATCATAACATGCTGGAAATGATATGGGCAAGTTGCCAAAGGTATAACATATGAAGACATAGGGTGTATTTGGAAACACTTCTAATAAATGCAAAAATCACTCCCAACATTATGATGACATAGGCAGATTCTTAAGACAACTCTTTTATCTTTTCTTCCACACTAAAAATCACTCCTATCATTACCTTGTTTGGTAGAAGTGTTTTTCTTCTCCTAGAGCAGAAAAAGCTGCTACCAAATGCACCCATAGTTGTTTTAAAAAAAATCATTAAGCTACACAGTATAGCCTCAACTGATTTAATGATAAAAGGTATGGCTATGTGCATGAATGAATTTATAAGGAATGGAAAATTTTAGGAAAGTAACCAATCATGTAAGATAACATATTTGTACGAGTAGAGTGTAGCACAATGAGTAAGAGGATCCACATCCCATTTTCAAGGTGGTCACTTTTGATGATGATAATGAAATAATCTATGGAGGATAAGTGATTGTATCAGAGAAACCAAAATGAAGATATTTCAACAATATATACACAAAAACCCAAATACAAGAAGAAACAAAGTCTGTAAAGCACACAAACCTACTCCAAACACTACCATTCAGAAACCAGAGAAACAAAATTAGTTAAACCTTCCTTTTTTGGCAAGTAGTAATCTAATCAACAAGCAGACAGTTCAATTTTTTTGGTTTTAGCATGGAGATCATTGTCTCAGTACTACATGATGCTAAGGAGCATTAATGAGGAAAAGAAAAATTTCCAAAATTAAAGTTTTCATACTTATATTGTTTGCAATGAGATACCTGATCATATAATTTAGAATAGGATACAATCTGCACACCAGCGGTTGCTGGAAGGGAAGGCATATTTTCATCAATTCCTCCAACTACCTGTTGAAAAAGGAAAAACTAATGCACAAGAAAAAGATATAAAACTATATAATTTCACACAAGTGTGGAGTAAAATCTTCATACCACTATTAGACGTACAGATGGGATCTGAGACAAGAATCTCAGTATCTGCAAATTTGACAGAAAATTTAAGTAATCTATAATCCATATTAATGACTGAATGACGTGGAATACTGACAAATTTTGAAATTAGGCGATCAGATCTTATACACAATTTATAAACATGGTCAATCACGTTAATCCCCCTTTTAGCATTTCCCAAAAATGAAACTATGCCATGAATTTATTACAAAAAACAAGTCTTTTGGGTTGTAATCATGAACTCACTCCAATTAAGTCTAATCCCCCCTTTTAGGATGGCTCATCTGAGAAACTAAATAAATTTAGTCAATATAGAAGAGTAATTGGGAAATTGATTTATCTCATTGTCACAAAGCTTGATATATCACATACTCTATTGGTCTTTCAAGTCAATTCATGTATAAACTTAGAAAGTGCATTGGTTAGGTACACAATACATACCTATATTAAAGGTACTCTAGGAAAAGGACTAATTTACATGAATACTTGATGATTGAGGCTTATTCAAACTTAGGATATGGAGGTGACAAGTGAGACAAGAAATCCATAGGTTTTTGCATCTATGTTGTGGGAATAAGATTACATTGCAAAGTAAGAAATAAAATGTTGTCATAGATCAAATGTTAAAGCTAAGTACAGATTAATAGTGCAAATAATATGTGAAATGATGTAGTTAAGACTTAATGAGTTTAGGTTAAGAGTTCAAGACCTGATGCCAATGCATTGTAACAATTAAGCAACTATATTCATAGTCAATAATCCAACTTTCCATAAATGCACAAAGCATATCAATATTAATCATCACTATATTCAGGATAAGGTGATGAAAATGTTTATTTCTACTCCTTATACTTAATCATCTAAGCAACTTGCAGATTTCTTTACTAAAGGGTTGAATACAAATATTTTTAACTCACTTTGTGACATTATGATAAATATCTATTCACCAATTTAAGAGGGAGTATGGTGAACGTAATCTAAGAGTCTTTTGTCTTAAATGGGTGGTTAAATTGATATCTATTTAGATATATTTTATTCATATAAATTGTAAAGCGTTTTCCTAAAATGTTAATGAAATCTACTCCTTTCTTCCATAATTCCCTTACTCCTACTTTTCGCCAATCAACCCTTTTCTTATCAACAAAATCTATTCCTTGGAATAATGAAGAAATACTAACCCTTCAACAATATCTAATTATTGTTTAGTTATCCAACCTAGGTGTCTAAGTGGTATGTTTACTAAAATAGGATCCTAAGAAGTGTGTTTTAAGTGTCTAAAAAGAGTAGATGAGAGAAATAGGCCCATAGGATCCATATGAGATGAAATAAGATGAGAGTGAAAAAAGTGGATGAGAGGAAAGGACCCATAAAAGCTAGAAATGGGAGAAAATAGTATTGTCATGGTTTCTCTTTCAAGTGTGAATATGAAAAAAAAAATCTAAAGTGTCTTTATGTCCTAACCACCATAATATGTATGTTCCTAAATTATTTATAGGTTGAATAAACTAAAACATTAAGCAAAAGAAGCAAGGTAAAATCATATAGGAATAACATCCATATGTCCTAAATAATTTGAATAGGATTAATGTAGTAGATACATAATTTTTATGTGCTTAGACAAATGGGGGGTTTTATCTAAAATTGCATGATGCAAACGAAAACCCTAAAATTTTATTTAATACCACATTTTCATGCCAAGACTTAGCTTAATGTACATACAATGTTGGATATCTATGGTTAAGCAAATAATGCAAATTTCAAATGTGGTTGAATCAAGAATAGTTTAACAATGGATGTGTAAAGTAAACCTTCTAATCTAATGGTGCATTTCATGACTTAAATGCTAAATAGCTAGTTAGAAGGTTGATTCTACACGTTCATTCTAAGTTATTTATTTAATGCAAATATGGAGACTTAAGAATTTTTCTAAGATGCACATGGGTAGCACACCAAAAGGAGCATCACAACATTAAATTGCCTCCAATGATCCTCTAGGAAGAAAGGAGTAGGTGTAAAGACACCATAAGATGAGATTGTAAAGATGAGAAGATTGGGCGAAGTTTAAAGGAGGAGAAGATTACTATATGCACCATATCATGCCTCACTTAAAATGAGAACATGATCTACTAAGGTGTACTATAAATGTTTATGGCTTAGGCCATTTGGTAAATACCATGTAAGCAATTTGATTTTAGCATGAATGAAGATTTATGAGGATGAGTGCAAATACAAATGCCCTTTTATGATTCACATGCTTGAACATGCAGTAATCTATTGAATTTTTGGTGGAGCACGAATAATCTAAGAATGAATGGAATGGAGGCACCCATTATACATGCAATGAAACATTCATGTCATGCATATATAGGAATCAACCAAAAACAAGGGGTTTACATTAACTTGAAAAACCCGTATCTTTAAATCTGCTAGTCAAAACATAATAATAAATACTAATTTAAAGCTAAGAAAACATACCAACAAGGAAAAACAATGAAACTAGAATTTGATAAGCATATTAAAAACGCATTTGTGAAGAATGACTAAAACACAGAAATCAGGCTGATAGACAGTGGGTTGGCCTTAACTTCTAAAAGTGGCTATGACATGTAGACATATAGGTTTCCCAGTGCCTAAGCTTATTAAGACCATGATAAGTATGGCTGTTTCCTTTTCTGAAGGTGGAAAAAAAGAAGCAATACCTGGTGAAACCAAATCCAGCATATTCTTTATAATTTCACGTGCACATCCCCAACATACCAACAAACATCAAATGAGTGTATTACAGATTCATGAATTTTATTAAGATAAAGGGACAGGTAAATCCTATTAAACACAAAGAAATATCTGAGAATATTGACAAGAGCAAGGTTTCATGCACTTCGAAGTAGCTTTCATTTCAGAAACCCAATTGGCATTTAACATGCTTTGCAGTGCTCATAGAATAAAGAAGGCTTACAGAAAGAATGTATGATTCTTACCGTGTCCAATGTTTGTGGTACACAAAAAATAACTTGTATCACGGCATGATTCATGATGTACTGTACAGCATCTGGTCCTATAGATACAAAGATGTCAACAGTCAAAAATAAATTAGAAACGAAGACGATGCATATGGCAATGGTATTGCCAGTAAAATGCATCAACCCCCTCAAATTACCTACCTAAAGTGTCATATAATGGAACAGATATATATGAGTATGCTGAGCAGGCATGATCCACTATCATCCACTCAGGCCTATTAATGAAGTACAGCCCAATGCACGCACCCTTGATGGTGTAGATAAAACAAATAAATTACCACATAAAACATTTTACAGAAAAGAACTCTTCACAGAAGACTTCTTTTTAAAAAACACTCAAGCCTATGAATATAGATGAAATGTATTAAACATTAATAAATAAAGATATATGGACTGCAAAATAAGCATATCTATGGAAGGATGTTTTACTCTAGATATTCCATTATATATCAAGCCAGAACCAACAACTGATCGTGCAGTGCCTACTTCCCCATATGTCATCCACTTGTACCTTCACAGAAAATAAACAAACTTTACACAGTAGCCATAAAAAAAAGACAGGTAAAATAGTGATGAAAAAGAAACCTACTCTCCAATAGATCCATCTGCTCGAATTCTGCTACCAAGATATTTGTAATCACGAAAGGTTTCAACAGCATATCTATAATAAAATCTCAAGAAGTATCAATCCTTTAAATTGCAGTCAAAATGGAAAAGAAATACAATAAAGTTTCATTTTTATCAAAAAGTCAATGCAGTTGTATATAGAAGCCATCCAAAAAGTCAATGTAGATTTATTTATATAGAAACTAAAATAAAGGATGAGTTGATCATTTATTGCCATGTGATAATTCCAAATGCAATAAGTTAAATTGAATGGATCAATACATGGATCTTAATTAGGTTACTTGTATGTTAGGTAATCTACTACTTATAGGTTAAGTTATTGTTATCATACATATAGAACATTGTATTCCTCATTATGCAATAATATAATGCAATCAAACCCTCAAATGATTACACAAATCAATTCAAATATATCTTAGCATAATCACATAAACGATAATAAATCATTTGCAGAAAACAGTTGAGATCCTAAATGTGGAGATGTATAATGGGATAGAGTAATATGAATTCATTTTAAAAAAACATAGTTTGCAGAATTAAATAAGAAAACAAGGGAAGCACAAAATGAAGGTAAATGAGATTTGCTGACATTGGTTTACGTTTTTGAATGGTTAAGATTAAAAAGCATAGTGAAAGAGAAATGTTGGGAGAGAAATAGAGAGTATGCTAGGTAAAAGGTGGGACATATACGAGATCATTTAAGGTAAGGTAAAATTGGAGAAGAAGTTTATCTATTAGCAAAAAAGTGGGACTAATGCAGTACAACACTTACACAAAGTTATCATGCAAAGTCCCACTCTCAGAATTATCAGGAAACCTACACATAAGTTTCAAAGGCGAGCGTGCAGATCTGCATTTAGAAAGCAAAATGTTGATCAGAAGTCATAGAGAAGTAAACAACACAAACAGAGAACAAAGCAATCACCTATAGACATTCCACTTCCCAGTCTGCAACTTCTCTGGAAGGATAACACTGTAACCATCTACTGCAAAAATTTCAGTTTTGCAGCAATTGTTAATAGGTTAATTGGCATGGATAATGATACCATACAAAATATATAAGTTCATAACCATCAAATTAGTAATGCAAAAAGTGAACACGATGAGTGAGCATTCCTTTATAGGACCCCAAGTATCTTGATGGGAGATTTAATGTTTTAAATATCAGAGTTATTTTCGGTTTCAGTTGCCAAAAAGAGACCATAGTTATTCATTTTGAGAAAGTACATCAAAACTACACATCCATAAAACATAGTAAATGGACTTGTACAACAACTAAGTTATATTCACTGATAACTTTACATGTACTTTAAAAACAATGTTACCTTGGAGCTTAGACTTTGCTTGACTATTCATGAACTAAGTGAAGGAAAGCATGTGGTGCCTATCACCATCTAAAAAAATGGATGCTAGCATGACTATGGCTGCATGAAGGTAGTAGAAAAACTCAATATCAACCTAATGGTAAACTTCAAAGATAGTGGAAAAGTGCTATCTTCATCTTTTTGCAATCAACAAGGATGCTAATATAAATTTGTATGCTACTCATTTTGAAAAAACTAGATCTATGCAAAGCAGTATGACAGGGGGCTAACCCTACAATTAAGGGGAAAATGATAAATGCCGATGTTATGGAAGTCAACTACTTAGGTACGTATATAATATGGATTAACCATTCATAATCATATGAATAAGCATGATGATAGGGATGCAGAAATAATAGAGGCAGCCTCTACGTGGAAAGTTGAAACTAAACATGGATAGGGTGTGCAATGATAACAATCAAAGGGCTGGTGGGGGAACTATTAGGACCAAGAAGAGAGACATGGTTGCTGCCATCTATAACTACTATGATCAGGCCTGCAGCATGTGGGCCGAATTGTGCATGTCGCATGAAGGGATTCTACTTTGTAAGCAGAAATAGGTGAATCTTGGAGATGTAGAGATCGAAATGGATTCTTGAGTCATCTTCAAAACAATTAGAGAAGAGAAATGCCCGGTCCTTCAGGGACAAAGTCTTTGGTTTGGCTTGTTAAATCTAATTAAACAAGTGTCTTCTTTCTCTCATATATGCAGGAAAGGCAATGGCGGACTGCTTGAAGATCTTCCGGCAGAATCTAGAGTGCAATTTTTGCTTCATAAATGAAGCATTCCAAGCTGCAGAAAGAGTTAAAAGTTTTGTCTTATTTATCCTTTTGGTTGTGACGTAGTCCCCTCCCTTTACTCTTGTAAATTTTATTAGTCCCGCCCTATAAATGGACGGGAGCTTTTATTTTTCAAAAAAAAAAGGCATTCATAAATGCCGAGGAACTCAAAATTTGCAGTTCCTCATCAGAGTACGACGTCCAATTCAGCATAGAGAGGACGCTGACGATCCGTAAGTATCAGACTCGAAATCCTTTCATCATCACACCACGTCACCGCCCGGATCGCGCACTCCACCGCATCCCCCCTCAGAAAGAAAATATATCCTTCTACACAGAACATTCAAGTTCATAAGTACAAGCAGACGAAGAGAGAGACGTCACCATGCACGTATTCCCCTGCGGTGGTGCTCGCGGAGATCTGCCCCTTCCCTTGACGGCCTCCGTCATCACCTGACCGAGCGACGTGGTCGGAGACAGCGCGCAAGCGGCGTCGGGCCGACGAATTCCTGGGGAAGTCCATCGGGAATCGATCGGCGGTGTTCTCCTCCCCTCCCTCCTTTCCCTTCCACCTCCACGACTTGCCGATGATTTCCTGACGTGTCTGTTTTGCCTTCCCCTGTTCCCAAGACGGAATGATCCAAATCAATAATTAGGGATTTTTTTATACGGGTAACGGGATGATGAGTTGGCACGGGGGACCGCACGTACGATCCGAAGTTCCTTGTCCTTTACGGCGCTGCAATGGTGGAAAGGTCGTGATGATTATTTCAATTTGGATCTTTCGTATAAAAACTTTTATAATAAAATATTAAAATCTATAATTGAAAATAAATAACCATTTGACAATAATTATATGAGATTCCAGTATACATTATTTTTTAAGGATATCTTCGGAAATCTTCGTAGGGGAAGAAGTTCACCCATGAGTAGGCATGCTTAACGTCGTAAATGTTTAAGTTAAAGATTTATTTGGCATTTATGGATAAAAATGTGTATTTCATAAATGTTAATTTATACATCTTATTAGATTTTAATTGTATTTTATATTAGATAATAATGATTGAAATGTTAATTATGTTTTTAAGCTTTTTTTACATTTATCACTTTATTAATGCATGAATTAAATTTTAAATCATAAAAATTACTTACATAAATCTATGTTATAAGGTCCATGGGTAAATCAATTAACCAATGAACTTACTCTGTAGGTAAACCAATTTACCAATGGACCAAAGTATTTCTTTGTGTAACAAGTTTTATTAATATAATAGCAAATACAACTATAGTAGATGATAAAATATATGATGAATTATTTCTTCTGTAATATAACTTGCTTCACGAAAAAATATTTTTATGAGCAATTGCAGAGAAATTCATGTAAGAGATAGAGTTGAAAAATTCAATTTAACAAATGTTCAATCATGAAAAACGTGAATTGACAAAGAATGAAAGTGAGCTTGCATGGAACAATCATATACATTCATATGAAGGGAGTTGCACCACGTCTTTGAAAACTATTTATCAAAAAACTACCACTCTCTCAATTGATAAAAGAAGTCCCTTAGCCACGAAAATGCTCATGCCCTCCCCTTCATCTAGACACTATCTGCAACCATAATTTCATCTTCTTTATCTTCTATCTTCCACCTATTCACTTCTTCCCGAGAAAAGATTAATGACATCTTCTTTCTCTATTTTTTCCCTAATGTATTTATTATTCTTTTCTTTACCTGAGTATATCTTTAAAGGCAAGACTCTTAGCACCAACTACTTCCTCATCTATTCCTTAATGAACTACGGAGTGATACCCTGAAAGTCATTTAAGGTTGAAAGGAAAGTTTGACAGGTTAACGACCTGGTGGGCTAAAAATAAAGATAAAAAGAACGTTTGACCTGAGCAAATTTCAAATGGTGAAAATTGCAACAGATAATTAAGTATTCTCTCCTTTTCCTTTTCTTTATTATATAATATATGTGTTGTAATGTATTGTTGAATGGTATTACGTTTCTATGATTAATTATATGTGTGTTTTGTTTTGTATGTTATTTGTAATTCCTTTAAAACAAAAAGAACAAAAAGAGAAACAAGCAAATTTTATAAGTTCAAAGAATTGAGAATTAATTTCATCCGAAATTTAATGTTACTCTTTCACCAACGAGAAAGTCTATTGCTTAAGTGGTTTAATCACGAACCAACTCCATTGGTTAAGTGTTGTCAAGCCTATTGAGTAATTAATCAACAAGTAATTTCATTAGTAAAGACATTTATTAATGGACTAATTCCATGGGTTACTGCATTTTAACTAGATTAGAATCAAGTGCATGGAGACAAAAATATAGAATATCTCAAAGTTAAGAAAGATTAAGTATTTGGAATTCAAACTTGATTGTTAAAGTCTTTTAGTAAAGAATCCAGATATCTTACTAAAAGCCTCTCTTAAATCCAAATAGCTTAAGTGAAGATATAATTGAGTTTAATGAATTTTTTTTGAGAATTACAGATATGAGAATTAATTAAAGAATAGCCTAGCAATTACTTGAGACAGAACAACTGTGACATTACTTTAGTTTATTAATTCTTTTAGTAATTGTAGCACATAAATTTAACAAAGTATCAACCTGACAATTCTCGTAGACAAACTCGTACTTACACACTAATTACATCTAAACTCATGTATTTGCAGTATAATTAAAATATATTGAATACATTAATTATTAATCTTCCAAAAAAGTTCGAACAAGTTTTTGGTGCTATTGCCAAGGATTGATTTATTTCTTTCAATTGGTGTTAGCTTATTGATGAATTAGTGTGATTAGGATTGTAATAGAATTTCTTTGCATTCTTAGTTAATTGTTATTTTAGTAAATTTTATTTGAATGCTTTACTTTTCTTTGTGTTTATTTAGAATAGTATAGTAGCTTTTGGGGTTAAATTCTGAATATTATAATGAACTCAGATAACTCATATTAGGGTAATTGTAGGTCTATTCCAGGACCTAGTTACAAGGATTATAATTATTTTAATTATGTTCAAGAGGATTATTCACATGTGAAACTTAATGCATACACTTCTCAACATAATTTAGAAAAGCTTAGTGCTAATCCTCAAGATAACTACAACTGAAATGACAATTATAACTTATGGGAGTATCATGATAATTTAGAAATACAAAATTTCTATCCAAATTGTAATTATAATATGTTGAATGTGGGGAGAAATCAAAATTATATGTAAAACATATCATTAAAAAAAGAACAATTAAAGGACAAAATAGATAACTCATTACATACATTAGAAGATAGTAAAATGTTGAATGAATTTGAAAATGTTAACTATTTAAATCTGTCAACAACAACAAAAAATCAAACTAATCAAGAGGTTAATTTTGTAGAAGATAATGTTCAATTTACAGAGATAACTAAAGAAATTGAATGTTGTGATGTAACATTATTTAATCATATAGAGAAGTTAGATGAAATTTAAAGATCGGTTGACTTATTTATAAGGAATTCATTTAATTCTAATCGTTCTAAACTAGATAATATTTCACAAGAACCAAAAGATTTATGTATTATGTTAAGATCTAGTATAAGTTATAAAAACCCTAAAGAAGGTGACAACAAAGAAAATGATAATTTAAAAGAAAATGATAATACAGACCAAGAAGACATTAATGTAGAATTTAATTTAGAAAATAAACCTGATGTAGAAGTAGAGGAAATCAATCACAGCAAAAAATCTAAAAACAATAAAGAATCTAAAAGTAGTAATGTTAAAAACGGTATTAAAAATGAAGGTAAGTTATTAAACAAAAATCATTTTCCATTTCCACATAGAATGAAAAATAATAAGGAGCAAGCATTGAAACAAATTAGTAAAATATTTGAGCAAGTTAAAGTCAATATTCCATTGTTAGAAATTATTAAATAAGTTCATTCTTATGCTAAATATCTTAAACTCTTTGTATTAAGAATAGAAAGAAAAAATATCAAGAAAGGCATTTTTAGATGAAAAAGTGAGCTCTTTGTTAATTAACCATTTACCTGAAAAATTAAGTAATCTAGGAACTCCTGTTATTTCATGTTATATAGGAGATTATAATTTTAGTATAGTGTTAATAGACTTAGGAGTTGAAATCAATGTTATACCTAACTTTGTTTATGAAAAATTAAAATTGGATAATATCAAGCCTACTAGAATAGTTATTAACTAGCGAATAAATCCATAAGAATATATTTAGGTAAAGTGGAAGATATTTTAGTGAGAGTTATGGAATTTATCCATCTTATTGATTTTATTATAATGAAAACAAATGCTTCAAATAGAATCGTAGATCAAGTGATAGTTATTTTAAGAAGGCCATTTCTAGCTACAGTAGATGCTTACATAGGTTGTAGAAATGGTTGGATGGAATTAGTTTAGAGAGATCAAAAGTTAAAATTGAATATCTTTAATAGAGTTAAGAAAAATCTTAAAGAGCTTCAATTTAAAATTTTCAAAGTTAATTTAATAGAAACTTTTAAAATAGATGAAGACTTAGATGTAGAAGAATTTAGTCATGTTAATAAAAATGAAGAGCATGTAATATCAAATGAAGAAATTTTAGAAAAGAAATTGATTGAGCAAGTAGAAATTATAAACATAAATAAGGAAAAATCTGAAAATTGTATCAAATCTTCAATTTCAGAACATCTTGTTTTAGAATTGAAACCACTTCTAGAAAATTTAAAACACACATTTCTAAAAACAAATGAAGCTTTGTCGGTCATTATTGCTTTTGATTTAACATTGGTATAAGTACAAAATCTTTTAAAAGTGTTAAGGAAGCAATAGAATGGCAGATGATATATATCAAAGGTGTAAGTTCAACTATTTGCTAACTTAGGATTAATATTGAATCTGAAATTCAACCTATAAGGTAACCACAGAGAAGACTAAATCCAAATATCCGATAGCTCATGGGTTAGTCCTAAGTTAGCAAATAGTTGAACTTACACCTTTGATATGTATCATCTGCAGTGCAGGTAGTACTTAAGAAATTTAAGATAACAATTGTAGAAAATGATAACAAAGAATTAGTTCCAACTAGAGTTCAAATAAGTTAGAAAGTTTGTATTAACTATAGGAGACTAAATGCAATTATTAGGAAAGATCATTTCTCATTGTCTTTTATAAATCAAAAATATTAGAGAAATTAGCCAGGCATGAGTATTATTGCTTCTTATATGGTTATTCAGGTTATAATCAAATCTCAGTTGCACTTGAGGGTCAAGAGAAAACAACTTTCACATGTGGAAACTAAGGTGCCAAAAGTCGAATTCCATCATTTGTCTTGCATGGTGAAAAAGGGGAAAAATACATGGTCTAGAAGGAAGGTAGCGCATAAAACATGCAGCCACAAAGATCCTCACAACATGTATAAGCATGAATGTAAAAGGACTAAACTAACAAATGCACGAAACAAATGAAAATACCAAATGACTAATAGTAAATGATAGATCATTGGAGGGGAGGTGACATCCTTCTCAGATAAACTTGTTGTCAGGTCAAGTCAGGGAAACACCTTGTCCACCTCCTAAACTGATAATTGAAAACATTCATTATCCTAGAAGGTTCGATAGGTAAAGGAATGCAAAAGAGAGGGCCAAAGGTGGCCCTAAAATAATCGACACCCATCGGGTCTAGGCCATAGGTGGTCATCCAATGGGGGGAGAAAACGACGATGCATGCAAAGGGCTGCGACCATTCTACCTTGGGTGTGCAATATCGCATGCCCCATGAGGGAGGAGGTCAGAAAGTTGGAGGAAGGACTACCTGCAAGGGAGGTGTTTTCGCGCAATGCCTTGAACTAGAGTCTGCTTGGAAGCTTCAATTGGATGGGCGAGCGATGGGCCTTCCATTACAAAACCTCGTTGGTTGAACAAGATGTGAACGAGATGATGCAAGTGTTGGTCAAGTTCTTTGGATGTAGTACGCCAATAGCTAGTGATCAACAAGTTGATGGAGCAGCTGAAATGACAATCATGGATCTCTTTTTCTAATGGGACCCTCAACTATATTTATAAGAGTGAGGTGTGTTGTCCTGTAGGATTGAATGTGGCAATCTTAACTTTTGCCTTTCACAAACCTTGTAATAGTCGTGATCAATCACAATCACAGAACAATTTACATTAACAATGTCTCGAGAGAGGTGCACACAAAAATAAACACCTAGGTATCTTCAACTTCTGATCGCCAAGTCCAGAACCTAGTAATCAGGTTCTAACGCTCGGGGTGATTGGAGATAGTGGAATGCTGACCATCAAAGTGGGCTTTTAGGTGTCTGGTTCTGAAGTCTCAGTCACTTACAAAGATGGTGTATAACCAAATGTGTGATGGGTGGTCTTGGGATTTACTCTACAGTTAGTCATAACACTACAAATTTTACTCTATGATTGACCATAACACTACAGGCTTTATTCTATAGCTAATCGTAACATTATAAGCTTTATTCTGTGGTCGATTGTACCATAAAGGTATTACAACCAGTGGAACTTTCTCAAACTTTCAAAAGAAAACCTACCAAAAAGGGGGCAAAAGCCTCCCAAACACAAGTATAAATGGGCCATTGACAGGACGAAATTTTTGTCGACGAACAACAAAATTTCCTTTGACCTTTAGAGAAAAATTGCTCAAATAGGGAAGTAGATACCTCCCAAGCATAAGTGCGAGAGGAAGTTTCATCTAAGTGACAGAACTACTGACTAACCAGTAGAATTTCCTTTGACTTTAGGGGAAGATTTGTTGTAAGATAAGTGGTAGGTTTGTTACATGAGGAAAGACTCAATAGAGTAGGTCTATTGTGCAAGGGGTGACACAATAAACATGGTTCATGGTGTCGTGAATAACACAACAAAAAGTGACCAAACGCTAGCACATCTGCAACTAGGCAGCACATGTAGGCGGTGAGGGTTGAACCTAGTCTTTACTCGTGGGGTGTAATATAGTGTGGAATTGTTGCCTAAGAGGTTCGGGTTCTGGTCGAGAAAATCGACAACTAGTCGATGCCTTTAGGCTGCCTTAGTTGGCACACGGGGAGTGTAGTGCTTGCACTCCAACCCAAATCACGAGGGGTCAGATGTTTGGCCTAAACTAACTGTGATGTCAACTATATAACCCTAAGTATGAGGGGTCAACAGTTGGGCCAACTTTTTTATTTATGCCTTTTTTTCCTTCAAGCTGAGCTAGATTATGAGGCACAGTCCTTTCTTTTTTTTGATGGATCAGGGTTTCTTCTCCCCTTCCCTTTTCACTAGATTGGGTCACCAAGCTAGGCTTTTGTGGCGGCAACTAGGGTTCGACAACAACGGACTGTTGACAACTAGGTTTTCAACATTGTTCGGTCAGTAGCGGTTTTGTTGTTGTTTTTTTTGAAAGATGTTTTCTCCCCTCCCTCTTCCTTCCATTTTTGCTTCATCGACTGTCAGACGAGAGTTCGTCGTTCGATGAGCTTACTCCATCGAGTTTTTTCTTTTTTAGTATTTTTGTCAAACAACATTTCGGCTAGGTTTTGTATTTGTGGGTTTAATCAATATTTTTTTGTTTGCCCTAAAGTCTTCCCAACAATGGCATTGAACAAGCTTTAGTTTAGCCCTAAGGTCTTCCCAATAGTAGCTTTGATTATGTTTTTAGTTTAGCCCTAAGGTCTTCCCAATAGTGGCTTTGATTATATTTTTCATTTAACCCTGAGGTCTTTCCAACAGTGGCTTTGATTAAGTTTTTTTTTTAGCCCATTTTCTCACCTTGGTTGACAAATAGTGGGTAGGTGAACGGCAAGAGGAGGAAAGTTGGGGCCATGGACTAAGGACAGATGGCCAATCAAAGCACTTCTAGAATGAAAGGCTTAAGCGGCGAAGTTGGAGTTGCATGGATCGTTGATGCAGTTGAGGGTGTTCGAGAGTAGCCAATCCGTCATTGATGTGGTTGAGGATGTCTAAGAGCAACTAGTCTATCATTGGTCTGGAGCAGTTGAGGGCATCAGAGAGTGGTATCCGTGGGGGCATACCTCTTCCTTCCCTCAACCCTGTCTAGTATGTATAGATGGAGATGGCTACTAGTTGAAGATCGAGATTGTGATGATCGTGCTGGATGTGTTGTGTGGCGGTCATGCAAGACGTGGGCAGTGTCAGATGTGTGAAGTTTCTAGACTGCCAGATCATTCACTCTTTTTTTTTCTTAAGCAAACTTTTTTGTGTAGAGTGGGCTGGATTATAACATTTTTTCTTTTAACTCATTTGTATATTCCCACAGATAAAATTCATTGTAAATTTCCTTTGTCATTTACAATGAATTTTCATTTTATGTTATCTTTCTCTTTCCCTTACAAAGAGAAAAATTGGACAATTTCTTTCAACTCAGCTTTTTTTTAATTTGTGTTTGTTTTTTCCCTTTTTGCAAGTGGATTGGACTAATTTTATTTTTAGCCAATTTGTGTGTATCTAGGGATGGACTGAATTGTAATGTATTTCAGTCCCTTTTTTTTACTTTTACCTAATTTTTTTAAAAAAAAAATTATAAAGGATTGGATTTTAATGGGACATATGATGATTTTTTTGGTTTCAATAGGTAGGAAACTCACGAGTATAACAATGGAACATTATAATGAATATGATCTTGTATTCATTATAATGAATTTATCGAGGTGCCCCTTTTTGGGGACCTATGTATAAGAGATTAAAAGGGGGAAAAACATCTCTTTCATTAAAACACCGTAGACCTTCACCTCAACAAGGTTTCATCATCCGAAGGCCATAATGCATTGTTTTTGAGGAAAACAGACCATCAAGGTTAGATTTGAGGTTTTCACATCATTTTTAGGTATATTTGCCAACCTTTAATCACCTTTTTTGGTCAAATTCTTTTAGGTTGAACAAGATCTGATTCTTTTTGGAAGAATAGCAAGTTTGATTCACAAGGATTTTTGTGAAAGATTCATGTCATTTAAGTTCAATTGTGGTATACAATTTACTGTAGATAAGTGTGGTATACAATATTTTTGAAAAGATATACAATTTTAATTTACAATGATGATAATTTTTATTGTAAAATGTTTAACTTATTGATAATTAAGTTGAATATTCATCTTATAAGGTGAGGGTGGTTTTGTCTAATGAGATATTTTATTTTTTTTATGTATTAATAAAAAATTTAATTTTAAATCTTATATCTTATATTTTAAATTTGAAGAAAAGATTAGTTTTATTAAAAAAGAAAAAAAGATTGGAAGCCTTCTACGGCACAACTCAATTTTTTTATAGGTTTTTCAGCTAACGGTCCAAGTATACCGAGCCAAGTGAGGTTTGGCATTATTTAATTTTTTATTATTATTAAAAATTAATATAATATTAAAAATAATTTTTAAATATTAAAAAATAGATAAAATTAAGATTTGAATCTATAATCATGTATCACTTATTAAAAAACTCAAACCACTGAGTTATTTACAATATATATATATATGTAACCTTGCTCAGGTAAGTTTTCGTTTTTTAGTCTGGTTTTTTGTTAGGGCCTTTATACATTAAAATATTTGAAACTTTCTGGTGAGCTTTGGGCTCATTCATGTTTACTATGCATAATGTCCTACAATGGTTTTCCTTTTTCACGGCGTTTAAGCCTAATTCCCCCATCAAGTACTTTTTTGCAGGTTACCTTATAGTGCGGATTTTAAAGTATATATATATATATATAACTTATAAAAATTAAAATAAATAAAAAATTTATAAAATAAATAAAATTATTTTCATACAACACGAAAATATAAAAAATCGAACTAAACATAATCAATGAAATCATGTCCTACTGATCTATGATATAATTTAATCATGCTAAATTATATTGACCTAATTGAACAACACGATTCAAAAGGATATTTTCGTAAAATAAGTTAAATTTTATGATTTAATAAAATAATAATATTATTAGTTTAATTATATAAATAATAAAAAATATAAAAATTATTTAATAAATATAATATACAACGTTATCATAAATAAAAAAATAATAATTATATAGTATAAAAATTACAAAGACAAACACACACAGCGTAAAGCCTTCGGAAAACTTAACTTCTGACAGGATCTTACGGGACACACGCGAGGATGGACGAGGACTGGGTGTGCGGCGGCGGCTCGTCCTCGTTCTCGGTTGAAGAGGAGACAAAGGGCAGAGAGGAAGGGAGGGACGTGTGCTTGGAAGGCTGCGGCAGAGCACGAACCACCTGCATCTGCCATCTCCTCCCTTCCCACCCCATCCCAACCACAACCCAAATCCTGATCCTACAACACCCACATGAGATCCGCCGGAAGCTGTCCACCGTCCCCGCCCTCACCACCTCCCTCCTCCGCTGCCACGCCATCTCCGGCCGTCGCCTCCAACTCGGCTCTTCCCCTCTCCTTGACTCCCTATACCACAACCCCACATCCACCAACGTCACCACTCTCTTCCTTTTCCCCACCCTCCGTTCCTCCTCCTCCCCCTCCAACCACCTTCAAGAGCTCAAGGGCTCTCCCAACGTCTTGCTGCTCGTGTTCGACGGCACGTGGAAGCACGCCAGGGAGATGGTAGCGGCAAGCATGCCTTTCCTGGAGAGGTTCGCAAGGCAGGTCTTTGTGGGGAGCGGCGTCGATGTTGAGGTGGAGGGGGAGAGCACACACGAGTCGGGATTGGTGATGCGGAAGGAGCCGTTTAAAGGGTGCATGAGCACGATGGAGGCTGTCGCGAGGGCGTTGGGGATTCTCGAGGCGCCGGAACAGAGAGGGAAGGAGGTGGAGGAGAGGCTGCTCCGCGTTTTGAGAGGGATGGTGCAGCTACAGAGTTGCCACCTTAAAGCCATCCAACCTCGCGTTCGAAAGAAGAAGAATAAGAAGAGGGTGAAAGACGGGCATTGACGAAGAAAGAGAAGAGCGCTTATAGGTTTTGAAACCTGGTTTCCTCCTCTTGTTCTCTAGTTCTCCGTAAAAGCTGAGCGGCAAGTGTTTGTTGAAATGCCGAAATGCCATGGAGCAGAATCTTCTAGAAACACTTGCTTGGATTGGTAACTCTTTTCAACTTATGATGAACAGAGAAATTCATTGCCGTTGTATATATTTTCCATTCCCCAATCTCATACATACATACATATATATATTCTTGACACATCATATTCAAACACTTTATTAATATTTAGGTTGTACAGGCTTTACCTTGTCAATGGAAGTCATCAGGATGCCGATGCTTCGTCCATCAGAAGCTCTTCCCGTTCCATCAATCAAGTCCAACGGTCCAATGGCCTTTTGACAAGGAGGGTTTTGGTTCAATGTCAGCCCAACCCTAATGTTTAAGCCATATAAACCTTATTCCCTATTGATGCAACAAGTCAAGTTTCTTCGGAGAGCACCAAACTTTTCCCTCCTCTTCTTTGATTCAACACATTTGCCATCGATGTACAATGAGCGACAAAGAATCCTTCTACACTACACGCTTTGATTAGGACAATCAGCACCCTACCCAGTTAGATTATGCTATCTCCTCCCTCTTCTCAGACTATTGAAGCATCTAGGGACCTAAAGCCTCTTCGATCATGGTACCAACAACTTTTGCCACCTTAAGACTACACAGTAGTTCAAGAATGGTAGATGTTCCAAGGTCTATGTGTGCAAAGGCATTGCCAAAGCCCCCTTTTACGTTCCAACCATGGAGCCCCTACATAAGGGCACAAGGGTGAGTCGTTAAAGAGGAGGCACCAAGGCGATGTCTACTTGAAACGAACTCGGAGGTCCCCGTCAATATATCACAAATCCTTATTTTCAAGAATCTTTTCTAGCCAAAGTCAAAAGTGATTTTCACCCTAAACAAGACCAAGACTCATTCCCTTTACCTTTTTGAAACAAAAAAAAGAAGTAAAACAAAACAAAAACGGGAGAAAACATAGGAATGAATTCCTCTAGCAATGCATACTCCCCAAAATGAGTCTTTTATCCTCTGGTTCAATGAAACAACTCCAATGTGACATTGAACCACCAAGTGGAGAGGAATGAACTTTTGGTCTTCGTGCATGATTAAGGCTAAGAGCTAGCTAGGCTATCTTCCTTGGTTCCTGGAACTCAGTCAAGTCACAATGAGAGAATTGTGTGCCACCCAAAATACACCTTGACAGGTTTGGTAGCACCACCAATGAGGTTTAGGGGCTTGCCAGCTTCATTAAGGCATTGGCTCACCCATGATGGAAGGAATTCACCTTGCCAAGGTCTATCTAGCTAATGCTTTCCATAAATCACAATCTTTTGCACTTATGAACTATGCATTTGCTTGCATTATTAGCCTGTTATGCATATATCGTACAGTTATTCATGCATATTACGCGGCATTAATGGTGTCACTGCTTTTCTAACTCTGTGCAAGAAAAGGTCATATGCTTCATAATACTTGGTAGTTGGTAAAACCTACCTTCAGGTCGGCAATACCAAACTTACACCAAGAATTGTGAACCAACATTCCAGTTGTCATTACACACAAGACTCTCAAAATGTGTGACATGGGATCGTCCCTTTACACCAAAAATGGTGCTTCATTATTTGTGTCGAAGTTACCTTCAACTATGATGCAACCAAAGTCTCTATCAACATCATGTCGAAAACAACAGTTGCCATCTCAGGTTCCATTGGCATTAACAATGTCACCCTAGTTGGTCTCCACACGACCTCAAGAAAGCACAACATAAAGTGCAGGATTTCTTCATATTTGTTGGGCTATTGCACGCCTACATCATCATATTCACCCCAATGAATTTCCCAAGAGAGGACAACTCCTTCCAAGACCACAAAATCCACCAATTCCATACTACTCTCCTCTGGGAGTCTAAAGCTCGCAGGAGTCAGATAAGTTCACTCTTTACTTCCCATTTCATGAGAGCATGAGAGGGCTTGATAACCCTGCAAAGTCTATCATTGTCATAATTGCCAATCTTATTTCAAGTTGCAAACAACTTGTTATTTACTTTTTTATTACAGGTTGATACCAACTCCTAGTGACAACCACCTTGTCGTCATCAATATCTAGGTTGGACAACTCTACAAGCCTATTATTATACCATGTGCCCCTTCTTTTTTAAGTTGATAACAACTTTATGGTCCTTTTATTTGTAGGTTACACTAACTTATAACAACCTAGTCTTGATAAGTCAAGGCTCGTCACTTTGCTGAAAATAGTGTTTTGTCAACCTTAGGCATTAGTTTTGGTTCAAGGACCCTCAACCTAAAAAGGTTTTTGAGAAATACTAAGAAGATCTGAAGATAAACTCAAGAATACTAATGTCTTGAAAAGGTTTTCAAGCAAGAAGACGCCAATCGCTCTAATACCATCAATAATATTTGAGATAAGAAGATAAACTCAAGAATACTGATGTCTCAAAGGTTTTCAAGCAAGAAGATGCCAATAGCTCTAATACCATGTGAAAACTCGAGATCTAGGTACAAACACAAACTAGGAACACTTTCTTCAACTCAAACTAGACGTATAGAAGCATGGAGAATCGATTGAGAGATTGGAAGAGCACAAACGGAGGTAGATGTGAAAAATCCCTAAAATTCTTATTTACTAGATTGGGGGGCATCTTCAAATAGTGAAAGAATTTTTATATAGATAGGGTAGGATTCGATTCACTGGAGGATCCGAAATCTGACATTACAAATATAACGAAAAAATAGAAATGACTATAAAGCATACAATGACAACCTGAAAAATAAGAAAGCAAAAAAATGAAGTTCATCAACACAACTAAAGTGTCTGTTTGTTTGTCATTTTTGTACTATATTCTCATCATGATGGATACATGCATTTATCAATGCTCTTGTTTTTTGATAATATAAATTGTCTATAAGTCTCAAGTCTATTTCAGTGCTTATGTTTTAAATTGTTCTTTTGTCATGATAGTGTCATTTCTTCATCGATCATTATGATGTTATTTGTGTGTTATTTACATCTTGATAGTTGGGCCCTTGTAAATTTTAGTATGCATTTGGAAAATTAATGGTGCACAATTTTTAGTTTTTAATGTAGCTTTAAAGACAAGTGTGGCTATTCTCTTTTCCATTTTTTTGTAAAATAGTTCTTATCTAATATTAAAATTTTAATTCCAAGCATGAATTTGTTAGCCACATCCAAACTAATAATGTTTGTTATGATGATCTTTAATTCAATTAGACTCTTGAACTAACATTTGTAGGATATATATTATGTGTGGGAGGTGAATGGCATCTGTTTCCTTCCTCATTTGTTGTTCCCTCATGTATAAAGGAAGTCCAATGGGTAGATGATGGATTTTGTTGGCTTCTTCAATTTCCTTTCAACACAACACTAATAAGTGGGACAATTGCTACTCCTTCGTATTTCAATAAAAGAAATGTGGCATCAGATGCACAATATGTAAGTCCCTTATTATATATAATCCTCTAAATTGATCATTTTTCATGAGTGATCTAAACAAATATCCTTACAACTAAGAGATTTGGGACTTTGTACTTTATTCATATAATTGGATCTCAAATGACCTTATCCTTCTCGTTCTAAGGACTTGTTAAAATGGGTGGTTAGCCTTGGATGCCAATATTCACAAAGAACCATTTTTGCAAAGAACAATTCTACTATAATAATATTGTTTCATTTATACAAAATCAATCAATATATTTCTTCATTTTTTCCTGTAAATCAAGCAAATCAAGCAACATTAAGAACATAAATAATATGTATCGTAAAAAAATCAACCAAAGCATTCATATTGTAAAAGCATTCATAAATAATATATATCGTGAGAAAATCAATGAAAGTAATCTATTTTAGGTTTAACTCTAAACGAATAGATATAACCTCAAAACCTCATTTTACGTTTGATCTCTAAAGGAGTGCTTATTGGTTGACATCCACAAGCTTTGCAATCGATCCTCAAACAAATACACGAATGATAGCTTGATCAAATAGGAAAGAGGAGGAGCTACACATTAACGGAGGAGCTGTGCGTTGATGACAGACACATGAACGAAGATGAGGTGGTGCATGTAACCAATTGTTGTATGGTTGGAACCGTTATAAGTAGTTACAACCAAGGGTTATTATAAATAGAAGACATAACATTGTATTGGGGGACCTTTGGATGAAATTACAACCATTCTAGCCTTGTTTGTGTTTTTCACGACAAGCTCTTGAGTTTGGGCGGTCACCACCAAATCACCATTGTATTCTCTTCCTCCAAGTGGACTCCACCAAAGGGAAATTCCAGTCTCCATCTTTTCTCTACACTCTCTCAACTCTCAACATAGGCAACATTGGGCAGGCATAAAGTAATTCTTGGCCAACTTCCAACGTCTGGCAGTCACAAAGATTAATGAATTGTAACAACTTGGTATTGAAGGGAGGTGGCAAAGGAGTGTCACTGACGGCCATGATGGCAGCGAAAATCAAAGATGTCATGATTAATTGCCAGCAAGAGACTTAATCTGTGATTAGGGAACTAACGAAGGTAGTGCACATGATGGCCATAAGTTCACAAAACTGTTAAGGAAAATATATTTTGATAATGTTAAGTATGTTAAGGAAGATATATTTTGATGATGTTAAGTATAATTTATTGTCTTAAGACACAAGGAAAGTTATTGCACAAAATGTTTGATCACTAGGTTAAGTCTTGTACTTGGTTTTTTAGAGCACACCTAATATAACATAAGTAGAACAAAAATGATATAACAAATTTAAATTTGTTATAACGATCTAGAAAATGTATATCTTATGTGTTGTTTAATGAACTTTCGTTTAGTGACACATTTGTTCAATGAACCTTTGTTGAGTGACGTGTTTGTTCAACGAACCTTTATTGAGCGAACGTGTGTTGAGTACTATGTTTGATAATAAAAATAGAAGTTCTGTTAGATCCAAGTTTATAAAAATGGAAGTTCCGCTAGAGAAAGTTAAATAAAAAAGATTAGAAAATGGAAGTATCAAAAAATCCATGTCATAGAAAACAGAAGTTCCGCTTGGAAATTAAATTTTCCCAAAGCTCAACATCTATGCCATAAAGTTATTGGTATAAGATCACGGTTCATCGTATAATTATCATATTTAATAATACACTTAAAAATAATTACATCTTAGACAGAAAAATTCGGAACATGATTCGGATATCTGAATGGTTATCTGAATTTCCTTATAATTTAATAAATCTTAGAAATCTCTCCTAGGTCAAATTCGAATAACTGTTTTCAGCAAAACATTATTCTAATTTGACTTCAAAAAAAACGGAACATCATTCAGATATCCAAATGATTATCCAAATTAATTTTGTATTGCAATATGCCTTAGAAATTCCTCTCCTGTAATTTTTGGATATTCGTTTTTCTGTAAAATGATACTCTGAATTTTGGTTCTTATTTCAAATTGTTTCCAAAATAAAATAAATCAATTAGAAAAAGTAAATCTTGTAAATTAAGAAATATTATACCTTGCATATATTAACATATAAATCTTTTATTAACGGATTTTTTGGAGATTTTCTTACAGGAACAAAGGATTAAAGATATGCAAACTTAAAGTAAGAAAAGCAAGTTTTCAAATTTTAAATTGAAGATTCTAAAATTGGCGCATGATAAGAATACATGAAAATATGTTATTTTTGGCAATTTAGTATTTATAAAAAGACTATAGAGCAAGGAGAAAAGACATAGCTAGGGGTGCTTTCGTTGAAGGAATTTTCGTAGGTATTTTCCTATACTCTTATTGTGTGTGTACTTTGTGAGATTACTTATGTTTTTGTGTTCGAATTTTCAATTTCACTTAGTATTGCAAGGTTTGAAAAAACTTATTCACCGGGTTGTGGTGAGGCATTGCAAATAAGGTGTGTTTGTAGTAGACAAGTTTATTTGTTAAGTTTTACAAACAAATATTGTAAGAGTTTTTCTTTGTTGAGCTCGGAAAGGCAAAGAGGTGTGTAAAGGTTAGGGTGCGAACCTGTAAAACACTCAAAGTGATAATGAAAACTCTCAAGAGACGGCCTTGGGGAGTGGATTGACCTTGGTTTGTTAAACCATTATAAAATTTGTGTCTCTATTTTTAATTTCTTTTTTACTCTAATTTTACGTTTAATTTTTGGGTATTTCATTATTCACCCTCCTCTAGTAAAGTCATTCAATTCTAATAACTGGTATCAGAGCCTTGTTAATCTCAGTTGAGACTTAAAATTCTCAGTGAAGGATAGAGTGTGCATAGACCACCTTCGTTTGATGGGAGAAATTATTCTTATTAAAAACATAGGATTGATGTCTTTCTGAAATCTGTAGATTTTACTATGTGGAAGATGGTTATGCATGGATATACATGGCCAACTACTCCTGTAGATGATTGGATTGAAGAAGAATAGAAGAAAGATCAACTTAATGTTAAAGGTTTAAATATGTTATTCTATGTTTTAACTGCAGATCAATTTAATAAAGTTTCTACTTGTAAAACTACCCATGAGTTATGACACAACTTGAAGTAACTAATGAGGGAACAAACCAAGTGAAGAAAACCAAAATAAATTTACTTGTTCAAAAATATGAATTATTTAGAATGCAAGAATTTGAAAATGTTGGAAATATGTTTACTAGATTTTTTGATATAACTAATACTTTGAAAGGTTTGAGAAATGAATTTTCTCAACAGGAACTCGTGAGAAAGGTGTTGAGATCTCTCACATCTGAGTGGGAGAAAAGACTATTGCCATTGAGGAGGCTAAGGATTTAAATCACTATTCCTTGGAGGAACTTATTGGAAATCTCATTTCTTATGAAGTTCAAATGAAATCAAAGAAGAAAGAAATGAAAAATACAAAGTTTGAAAAGAAAAAGGAGATAGCTATTGAGGTAAATTCTGGAATTAAAACTGATTTAAGTACTAACAATGAAGATTTCAGTTTAATGGTGAGAAAATTCAAGAAAGCTTGGATTAAAGGAAGGAAATCTCGAAAAGACAACAAAGGAAAAGAAACTCTCACTTGCTACAACTACAATAAGATTGGATATATTAAAAGGGATTGTCCAGCTTTAAAAAATTCTGAGAAGGATAACAAAGAGAAGAAGGAGAAGAAGAAGGAGAAGAAGAAGGGAAACAAGAAATACAAGTAGAGAGCCCTTCAAGTTACCTGGGATGATGGTAGCTCATCTAGTGGAGATTCTTCTTCCTCTGAAAATGAAGAAGACTTGGCAAATGTTTGCTTTACTGCAAACATAGAGGTATGTTCTGATTCAAATAAAAATATTTTTAATATTTTAAATTTGCAAGAGTCCTTAAGTAAAGTCAATATTAAATATAGGAAATTGCAAACTAAGTTTACACAGTACATGACCAATATTGAGGAGCTAGAGAAAATAAATGAAAATCTAGAATTGGAAAAATAGAAACTACAATCTGAAAATTAGAAATTATCTAATTTTGTTTTTGTTGAATATAATACTGAAAATCTCGTTTTTGAAATTAATGAGTTAAAAAATGAAAATGAAAAATTGAAAAGTACGATTTCTGAATTAAATCAAAAATCAAATCAGCAGAAAAATACTATTAAGACTATAAAAATTTGTTATGCAAATGGATTCATAACCAAAGGATTTGATGAAAAATATGTTTTTGTGCAAAAGAAATTTAATTAGAAAGGTAAAATCTAGATGCCTAAAGTTAATAGATTTTCAATTGTTAAATCTAACCCTGTAGGACCCAAGCAAATTTGAGTACCAAAATCAGTGATTTCTACTTGCTTTGCAAGTAGAGATTAAAAAATCAAGATGGATAATGGACAATGGAACTTCAAGGCATATGACAGGTGACTACTCCATTATGGAGGATCTGATGGAGGATATGTTAAGTTTGGCAATAATGACAAAGGTAAAATTATGGGTATAGGTAAGATTAGAATTTCAATGGATAATTTTATTAATGATGTTCTATTTGTAGAAGGCTTAAGTCATAATCTAATTAGTATTACTCAATTAGAGGATAATGGCTATAAAATTCTATTTGAATCAAATAAATATTTTATTATATGTTAGAAAACAAATGAAACAAAATTTATTATTAAAGAAAGGGAAATGTGCATGTACTGAAGCTTCCCGCAAATACTAAATCATCTGGTGCATGCTTAATTGCTTGTAATAGTAATGATGTTTGGTTATAGCATAGAAGACTAAGATATGCAAATATGAAATTAATTAATAATTTATTGAAACACAATCTTGTTAGAGGCTTACCTAATATTAAATTCTCTAAAGATAAATCATGTGATGCTTGCCAGTTAGGTAAACAGAAAAGAAGTTGTTTTAAATCTTGTGATATGGTTTCATCTAAAAGATTGTTTGAACTAATTCATATGGATTTGTTTGGACCTACTCAAATTTTAAGTATTGGAGGAAAAAGATATACTCTTGTACTAATTGATGATTTTTCTAGATTTACTTGGGTTTTCTTTATTGCATATAAAAATGATGTTCCAAGTGAATTCAAAAAATTCTGCAATAGGGTTCAAAATGAAAAGGGATTGAAAATTCAGAAGATAAGAAGTGATCATGGAGGAGAATTTGAAAATGAAGAAATGGATAAGTTCTGTGATGATTTGGGTATTGATCATAGATATTGATTTCCAAGAGCTCCTTCACAAAATTGTGTTGCTGAAAGGAAAAACAGATCACTCCAAGAAATGGCTATACTATGATTAATGAGAATCATTTGCCAAATCACTTCTAGGTTGAAGCTGTGAACATTGCATACTTTGTAATCAATCGTGTTCACATTAGAGTGTCTGCATCATCCTTTTAACTTCTAATACATCTCACATTCATTACAGAACATGCATTTCATGTCCGCATCATCATTATTTTCTTTTCTGAAATATTTTGGAATTTTATCAATCCAATTACTCTTCTTTGAAATCTTCAAAGTCCACGATCACATCTACATTTTACTCATAAATGCATAACTATGTTCCTGCATGACTGCTTAAGAATGATTCAAATATAAAATGTTGAAACATTTAACTGTTAAATCTATTTATATAGTCTTAGGTTCTTTAATATAAATATCCGAGGGATATTCAGAGTTATACCCTTAAAATGCCTAAGTACCATTCATAACTTAAAAACTAAATCTCACGTGTTTAACTTAAAAACCTCACGTGTCTTACTAAAACACTGAACATTGACGTCATCTTATGCTTAAAGTTCCAGTCCTTTAGTGTAAAGTGCTGACATTATTTACACACCACATGTATTTTAAAATGCATGCGCCTAACTTAAGAAATCGCGTGTTAATGTTAAAACACTGATTTTTTTATCAATTATCCGATCTTTTAACATCAAAATACTGAATCTTTTATCACGTGTGAACTTAAAATTTCATATGACATTATATCATTGTTTTATAAACTATAGTCATATCTAACACTTATTTATCTAATTATACCCCTTCGAATATCAAGCTTAATTATTCTAAAAATTAAATATACTTAAACCACTAAGTTAAAATATATTGAATTGATAAATTGAATATTATCAAGTGTTAAATAGTTTAATATTAAGTCAATAATATTTCCAGTTATGTCCAAATAATAATTAAATAAATAGTTAACAAATATAATTACAACTTTTAAATTACCATCAAATATTAATGAAATTATGATTAAGCATTTATCATCAAAACATAATACTCAACATAGATTGTCTTTATTTTACTGTTCTTGAAGTGTTCTCTATAAATAGGTGCTTTTGTATTTATTTATTTTCGTCATTCAAAGTTTTTATATATAGTTTTCTTTTGGAGTTTTTGAAGTGTTTCTGCCATTCAAATTTTTTGCTAACATCTAACTTCTAACAAGCATCTCTAACAGATTTTTCACTAACTCACTAACAACTAACTTTGTCTTATTTTTACTAACACGAACTCTGTCTTCTGTATATCTCTCTTTAATTACAGTTTTGTTTGATATTTTCTAACATTCAATGTTTTTATTAACTTTACTTGTTGTATGCCTATTTTTTGGTTCAACTTCTTATGATTAAGCTAGATGACCTATTTTATAAGTGTTTGATATCTTTGAATATGTGCACAAGGTCAAATGAAGCTCAGGAAGAAGATGAACAATGCCTGGAATAAATGTGCTTGTTTATAAAATGTTGATTCTGTTTTATAGAAATACATATCTATATTTTTTATGTATAAATATTCATTGATGTATAGTATATAGTGTACTTATGTATGTTCTAGATAGAGAAAAATCATCATAATGAAACTCTCTGTCTATTGTAGTTGTCTTATGCGTTCGTTCAACGAAGCTTCATTGAGCGATGCATGCTGAGTATTATATTTGATGATAAATATTTTTAGTGTTTAATGATTATTGAAATTATTCTGGATAGTTATGATGATTATTGTTCAATTATTTAAAACTTGTATTTTTGATTCAAGTTGAGTGTTTAAGTTGGTGGATTAAGTGTATTAACTTTTTAGAACATGTAAGCTTGAGAGTCATAGGGGTTCAATTGATTTAGAAGTGTTAAATAATGGTAAAATTGTCCAAAATCAATAAATAATGTTACATGAAAAAGTTAAGTTTGCACATGATGAGAACTCGGTGTTTTAATGTTAGAAATTTGAAAAAAACTGGGAAATTGATGAATAGTATCGAAGTTTTAACGTGGGCATGTGATTACTTAAGTCAGCATGTGATTTTTGTTTGGGCATATTGTGAATAGTGATTCAGAGTTTTAGCATTAAAACTTCAAATCTCTTGGGAAGGTAACGTTAAAAAGCCTAAACTACTAGAGTAATGTATATGCTTAAGGATCTTGTTTTAAATATTATTAAAAATATAGTTTTGTTATTATAAGTTCTATTTATTTCAAAGATATTGTATATATAAGGAGTCATTTTTGAATATTGTTTGCAAATTTGTTAAAATAGAAGTACTTGATTAATATTACTTTCCTAATCAATATTAATTTGTAAATGTATTTTCCAGCACTTGGACAATTCTTACTGAGTGTATAATTAACTACATTATTTCAGATTGTTTTGGAAAGCTGCATGTTGCAGTTTCTCTTTGAAGTGTTACTTTTTGAAGTTTTAACTTGACATTCTTTATTCCCATGCAAATAAATTGTATATATTTCATATTGATTGTAAATATATCAATACTTGTACTAAAGGTTCTAACATAGTTCTTTATTGCAGATCTCTCCTGAAAGAAAACTTTTTTATAAAAAGATCACTAAGTGATAGGTGGGTGCACTTTTATTTTGAATTTCAAATACTTAATCCGAAAATATGAAGTCTGAATGTGCTATCTGCTTAATGGAAGATCATGTTGTCGAATCATGACCTTTTGCAACTCTGCATCATTATGTACTTGAAGTTGATAATCATGAAAATGTCTATCCTGTTGACCTTAATGATTTGATCAATAAACTTGATAGTTTTGCATTGCACACATATGAAAGTAATAACTCTGCTGCACTTTATGCTATAAATAAGATTTCTGAATTTATTGAAATGCATGTTGAACCTCACTCATTTTTAACTAAAGCCATTGAAGAAGCTGAATTAGCATATTATGAAGTTGAATTAGAAAAGGAATTTTCTTTGATGAAGAACCAAAATTCTTCAGTTCCTGCATGCAATGATTATTCTAAATATGAAAGTTCAGTAGATGTTTATGCAACTCTTAGGTCAGGAAAGCATACTGCACAACCCAGTATACCTAATCCTTCTCTTCAGGATGAAGATTCTAAATTAATTAAGGAGAAATTAAATGAACTTGCTCTAAATCAACCTAAACCTAAAGATAAGGGAAAGACTGTTGTTGAAAATTTTTCTGAACTTGATACTTCCACTACAACACCCTTTTCTAGTAGATTAAGAACTGAAAAAGATGATCATCTGCTCGTAGAAAAGATTAGGGAAATCTTTGAGCAAGTTAGAGTGAACATTCCCTTATTAGATGTCATTAGTCAAATCCCTGCCTATGCTAAATTTTTGAAGGAAATGTGCACAAAGAAAAGGAAGACTAGGGTGCCTAAGAAAGTGTTCTTAGCTGAAGTTGTCAATGGGTACTATTTTGATTTTGTACCCAAGAAATATAATGACCAAAGCATACCTATTATTTCATGCACAATTGGAGATAAATATTTTAAGAGAGCATTGATAGATTTAGAGGTTGGAGTAAATGTTATATCCTCTAGTATTTATGTAAATTTAGGTCTGAATGGTCTGCAGCCCACTCAAATTTTGATTCAACTGGTAGACCGTTCCATTAGAACACTCCTAGGACTAGTTGAAAACATTTTAATAAAAATTAAAGAGTTCATCTACCGCATAGATTTTGTGGTTATAGAAAACCAACCTTCACCATGAAAGGGCAAGCATACACCTCTGATTTTAGGAAGACCTTTCCTTGCAACTTCTAATGCAGTCATAGGGTGTAGATATGGATCTATGCAACTGACCTATGGTGATGAGAGGGTTGAATTAAATATTTTTCAAGCTAATCATGAGAGTTTTGGGGAGACTGATAAAAATGATGTTCTGGATGCCCAAGTTGTTCAGGTTGTACATGATTCTGAGTGGGAAGAAGATGATCCCACCCCTGCAGGTATTTTCCAAGATGCCTATAACACCACTGATGTAGATTTTGAAGCCTTACCTAGTGTAAATAATTTAGAATTTATTGATTTAGGGTCTTTTGAACCACTGACTTTTGAGCTAGAAGTTGAAACACAACCTTCTGATCAAGAACCACCTAAGAAAGAATTAAAACCTCCCCCACAAAATTTAAAATATGCATTTTAAGGGGAGAATGAAACTCTACCTATAATTATTTCTGCATATCTTTCAGTAGAGCAGAAAGAGAAATTATTAGTAGTTTTAGATAGATTTAAGGTAGCCATTGGTTGGTCCATGGCTGATATTAGGATAAGTCCTAATATCTGTCAACATAGGATCTATGTGAATAAAGATGTTAGACCTTTCTAAGATCCACAAGGAGACTAAACTCCAATATTATGGAGGTTGTGAGAAAAGAAATTTTGAAATGGCTAGACCATGATATTATTTACCAAATTTTTGATAGTGTTTGGGTCAGCCCACTTCAGGTTGTTCCAAAAATATCTGGAATAACTGTGGTTAAAAATGATAAGGACGAACTAGTGCCAACTAGAGTCTAGATTGGGTAGAGGGTGTGTGTTGATTACAAAAAATTAAATCCTGCCACCTGGAAAGATCATTTTCCCTTGCCCTTTGTTGACCAAATGCTGGAAAAATTGGTAGGGTAGGAATTTTATAATTTTCTGGATGGATACTCTGGTTATAATTAGATTCCAGTAGCATTAGAAGATTTGGAGAAGACCACATTTACTTGTCCTTTTGGTACATTTGCATTTAGAAGGATGCCTTTTGAATTGTGTAATGCACCAGCCACTTTTCAAAGATGTATGACAAGAATATTTTCAGATATGATTGATAGATTTTTAAACATTTTTATGGATGACTTGTCTATCTTTGGGTCTTCTTTTGATAATTACTTAAGTCATCTAGAATTGGTACTAGAAAGATGTATAGAGAAGAGCCTAGTACTTAATTGGGAAAAATGTCATTTCATGGTGCAAAAAGGTGTAGTTCTAGGCCATATAGTATCAAAGAGGGGATTAGAGGTGGACAAAGCCAAAATAGATTTAATTTCTAGATTACCACTACCCTAGTCAGTAAAAGAAGTTAGAGCCTTTCTTGGGCATGTTGGCTTTTATAGAAGATTTATTATAGATTTTAGCAAAATCACTCGACCACTGACCCAACTGTTGGTAAAGGATCATAAATTTGATTTTTCGGAGGATTGTAAAGTAGTCTTTACACAGTTGAAGAGTGCTTTAGTGTCAGCCCCTATTGTTCATTCTCCTAGGTGGGATTTACTTTTTGAATTAATGTGTGATGTCTCAGATTATGCAATTGGAGTTGTTTTAGGTCAGAAAATTGACAATTTACCTAGAGTGATTTATTATGCCATCAAGACACTAAATGGAACCCAATTAAATTACACAATTTTTGAGAAAGAATTCCTGGCTAGAGTTTTTGCTTTAGAGAAGTTTGGACCCTATCTTTTAGGTGCACACATTGTAATTTACACTGACCATTCTACTTTAAAATATCTTTTAGCTAAGAAAGATGCTAAGGCTAGACTAATTAGGTGGATTTTATTACTGTAGGAATTTGATTTGGAAATAAGAGATAAAAAGGGTTGTGAAAATGTAGTAGCTGACCACCTATCTAGAATTGTCATCCCTTGTATAGAAATTCCAGTTAATGATTCATTTTCATATATGCAACTCATGGCAGTCACTGCAGTGCCATGGTATGCTGATATTGTTAATTTTTTGGTGACCAAATAAATGTCAAGTGGTTGGACAACCCAAGACAGAAAAAGATTTTTAATAAAAATAAAAGACTTTTACTGGGAGGATCCATACCTATTTAAATCATGCCCAGACTCAGTTATTAGAAGGTGCATCCCTGACATAGAGATTTGTAGTGTACTCTCTTTTTGTCATGACCAAGCAGTAGGTCACCTAAGTTTAGGAAAGACTGTAGCCAAGGTGTTACAATCTAGATTTTATTGGCCAACTCTGTTTAAAGATGCACATAATTATGTTAAAAATTGTACCTCATATCAACAAGCTGGTAGATTGTCAAGAAAAAATATGATGCCACTTACACCCATTATTGAGGTTGAATTGTTTGATGTGTGGGGAATAGACTTTATGGGACCATTGCCTGTTTCTAGAGGTTATTCTTATATACTTTTGGTAGTGGATTATGTATCTAAATGGATTGAAGCAAAAGCCACTCGCACATGTGACACCAAAACTGTTTTGGATTTTATTAGATCAAACATTTTCTCTAGATTTGGCATTCCCAAAGCTATAATCTGTGATAGGGGCACTCATTTCTGCAATAAGAGTTTTGAAATTTTAATGAGAAAATGTGGAGTTAATCATAAAATGACTATCCTTATCATCCACCGACAAATGATCAAGCTGAGAATGCCAACAAACAAATTAAACAAATTTTAGAGAAGATGATTGGATTAAAAAGAAAAGATTGGGCAAAGAAATTAAATGACGCTCTCTAGGCCTATAGGACTGCTCATAAAACTACCTTGGGTATGTCTCCTTTTAGGCTTGTCTATGGAAAAGCATGTCATCTTCCTGTGGAATTAGAGCATAAGGCTACTTGGGCCATTAAAAGATTGAATTTGGACTTAGAAGTAGCTGGAATTAAAAGGAAATGGCAGATGACTGAATTGGAAGAATTAAGACGAGAGGCTTATGAAAGTTCAAAGATAGCAAAAGAAAAGGCCAAAATCTTCCATGATAAAAATATTTGTAGAAGAGAATTCTCAGCAAGGCAACAAGTGCTTCTGTATAACTCTAGGCTACACATATTTCCAAGGAAATTTAGATCTAGATGGATCAGACCTTTTATGGTTAAGCAAGCCTATCCCCATGGAGCAGATGATATTCAAAATGAGAAAATTGGGGAATTATTTAAGGTCAATGGTCATAGGTTAAAAATATTGTTGAACAATAGAGAATTTCAAGTAAGGGAAGACATACTATTGTTAGAACCTACCTATAGGTAATTATCACCATAATTTAATTTTTGTTTATAGTAATAAAATGAGGAATGAACAAACCTGCATACACTTCTTCATTTCTGTACATCCCAATATAAGTGTTTATATTTCTTTGTCATACTTTTGTTGTATAGTTCTTCTATATATTGTTGTACGTGTAAATTTACGGACTGTTGTTGTGGTATCAACTACCACAATGGACTGCCGAACAAATTCAATTTCTATAAGCTAACCTTGTTGTGTTGTAGGGGAGCATTACATGCTTCCTACTAAATAAAGAGTTTATTGCATGATTATTTCTTTGGCTGTGCTAAATCTTTAATCACTTCAGTTAATGCACTCTAATGGTTGGGTTAGGGACACTACCAATAGGTTAATCAGAGAGGAAATTCGTAGCATAGCAGGTCAAAGCACTCCCATGGCTGAAGAACAACTGAAGTCATTCAAGGAAATCTGCTACCCTATCTAGTTTGAGCAGCCTACCTGCTTTGCACTACTAGCCTATGATGGAAATAAGTTTGAACTCCATTCCAATTACATTGGTCAGTTGCCTAAATTTTATAGATTAGACAATGAAGATGCATACATGTTTTTATATGACTTCAATCAAGTATGCAACATGATAAATATTCCTGATGTGCCTATGGATGCTATCAAGCTAAGATTCATCCCATTCACTCTGAAAGATGATGCAAAATGTTGGATGTTTACTTTGCCTCCTCTGTCCAGTCACACGGGCTGAATTCTATGAGTTATTTTTAAAGAAATTCTACTCTATCAACCGTACTATCCAAGCTAAGAATGTGATAACTCACATCATTCAAGGACCTGAGGAGCCATTTTTCAAATACTTTGAAAGATTTTAGAGGTTGCTAGCTAGATGCCCCAACCATGGATTAGCTAGGCCTGCACAATGCCAAATATTATATGAAGGACTCAACTTCCCATAAAAAACCATGCTGGAATCTATGTGCCCAATAGGATTTTTGAATCTCAATGAAATAAGGGCATGGGCTTTCTACTAAGATCTGGCTGAGATAACTATGCAAATGGAAAGCTCTTCCACTAGGACTTATGATAGGACACTAGCAAAAGGCATGCATCAAGTGGATACAATGACAAGAGTGGAGGCCAGAGTCACTTCAATGCTTGCAAGGATGGAAGGAATGATGAATCAGAAGATCAATAGCAAGTGTGGTGGCTGTGGATCATTAGGACATAACATTGAAACTTGTCCTGCAATTACAGGGTCTACAATTGAGCCAGTTAATGCAATTCACTCTAGATTTAGGCCTACATAGCAGAATCAATATTACAATTTATCTTGGAGGAACCATCCCAATTTCTTCTAGCGTCAGCAAGAACAAGTTAGAGAGGAAGTAGCTCCAACAGCTTTTCATTCTAGCCCTTTTGGAGCTCAATATCATGGACCAAGGTTTCAACAACAGCAACAACAGTATCAATCAGTAGATCCACCAATGGATTTTGAAAAAAGGCTAAGTGACATTGAGAAAGGTATTGCCTCTCTCCTCAAACTTAGTAGTTAAGCCACTCCCATTCTTTCTGAACATGGGAAGGCTATAAGAAGCATTGAGCAGTAGTTGGAAAGGTTATCTGTCCCATCAATAGGAAGAGAACATGGAGGTTTACCTAGCTCCACCATCCCAAACCCTCGTAGTACAAATGTCCATGCAGTTTAGGAAGAGGCCAGACCTTCCTCTCCAGCTCCACAGCAAAGCTAGCTTACATTTCCCTTGTCATTTTAAGTGATGCATTAAGAACTTCTATTTTCTTTAAGTACTATCTCAACTATTGTCTATCAACTTACTTTAGTTATGTTTTTGAATCTTTTAGTTCCCATCTTGTTAGAGTCTGATGTTTATCTCTTTTATAGTGTGTTGGAATATACAAAGCAGGTATGCTTTCCATTCCTTATACCTTCTTTGACCACTAATGTCCAAATTTCGTTAATATATTCATGCCTAGGTATGGGAAAGTTTAATGAATATCCTACTATGTTGTTCCATGTGTTAGTATCATTTCTCTTTTGTTGCATCTTCTCCTGCCTACATGGTTTTTTTGAGCTTCATCTTTTCTGATTTCTTACATTGAGGACAATGTAACATTTAGGTATGGGGGAAACTTATTATTATTTTTATTGTTTATGTTCAGTTGCTGTAAATGTTTTTTAAAATTTCTATTTTTGTTTTCTCTATTTTCTGTTTTCTGTTTGCAGCTGCTGTAACTTTTGTTTTAATTTTCTGTTTTCTATTTTATTTGTCATGTATTGTGCTAATGCCCTTAGTTCCTAATTGATGGAGTAACTTTATGATTTAGTAATTAAGCTTTGTGAAGAAACCAAAAAGAGAGGACCTTTAAACCCTTAAGAGAGGAAATGACAAAAGTCTAGAAACTGTCCATATGTTAAGAGTTATATGTAGTATTATTGCACTTCCACAAGGCCTTTACTAAAAAGAAACATTGGAAATCCACTACTCTTTGAAGAGAAACCTAGGTAATAGCCTTGAACCTACCTAAGGGGTTACTACCTAATTGCTGTACAAATGTAGTGTGTTCCTTGCAATTGTATATCCAATTTTTCTCTTGTAAAAATGATGCTCTTATTGAAAAAACATGAAAAAAAGGGGCAATGTACTCAAGGCCTATCTTTGGGGTTGACTCATTCCTAGAAGAGTGAACAATGTACTTAGAGTAGTGTTCTTGGGGTTGTCTAGAGAAAAAAAGAAGAAGAAAAAGAGAGCATGGCAAAATTGCCTACTTTGTAAATTCTCTTCTAGTTTTGCAAATGTGTAAAGTTCTAAATAAAGGTGCAATGGACTCAAAGGTAGATCTTGGAGGGGTGTATTTTTGGTTTTGGCCTTACACGTCACATATAGCTATATTAATTTACTTTCTAAGGATGGAAGTTGGACAAGTAGTTAAATCCACTTTGAGGGGTGAGAAGGAACTCAAATGGAGGTATATTCGTGGAGTGAGATGAATAATTATGAGGTTAATTCCATCAGTGTTTAGGTAACAAAGGGGCATTTTGTGTTTTTCTGTTTTCTATTGTTCTGTTTGTACAAGTGTTTTTGGTGTTCATTGTTCTCTGTATTTTATTGTCTTTTTTCTATTTGTATGTGTTGCTTTGTGATTTTGTGGGTGTATCCATAAATCCTTCGGAGACAACTCCACCACTAGGGAGACCTAGGGGTTTAAAGGCTTGTTGCATATGCTAAATGCAACTATGATTCCTACGGAAGTGAGTTAGGATTTTTATTTATTTTTTCTTTTGGCTTTTGCTTGCATATGTTAATTTTAAATGTCTCTTAGTTTGTAGACCTTGTGTTTGCTAGAGGACTAGCAACATTTAGGTATGGGGGAGTTTGTAGAGTGCTAATTTGTGCATTTTTATACATCTTAATTACTACACTTTATAGAAAAAATCATCATTTATCATGCACTTTAATAGAAATTCATGTCAATTGCATATTTCTAAAGTTGCATGAGTTTAAGTTTAATTGATAGAGAAAATGCACGAATTAGTTTATTATGCTTTCATATTTAAAAGGCACATTACAAATATATGTAGGTTTTATTTGTTTATCTATGCAGTTTCGTAGGAATAACGAAACGTAAGCTCGTTGTGTTATTCCGATAACACAACAGACTTACGTTAGGATAGCACACTTTGTAAATAAAAATCATATTTTGAAATAAAGGCTGCAATATGATTTTGTACAACATGAAGATACAATTTGGTTGTAGTCAGGGATCTTTCTTTGCAGGTGCTTTTGGAATGAAATGACCATCAACCCTTGAGCAAGAATGAAGAGGAAACATTTTCACATGGGCAGAAATGTCCAACACACTTCTATAAAAAGGGGTTAAATGAGAGGCAATTTCGTCCTTTTTGATGTTGGAAACTTCTACTTGCAACTAGAGAGTTAGCTACTATTCCATTTCTTGATCTTCCAAGCAAGAGCTTCTGGACTTAGCTCCCTTCTTGGGTGGAGGATTGGAGAAAGGAAATTTGAGCCGAAGGGGTGAGTTTCACTGTATGGAGCATCTACATTTAGTTGAGCTAAAGGGGTGAGTTCCACTGTATGGAGCATCTACATTTAGTTGAGCCGAAGGGGTGATAACTTAAAGGGTAGCAGAGTGCTGGCGTGCATTCGTACAGTGGACTAAAACTTTGTAGTACAAGATGAACTTAAGGTATAATGGAGGTTAAAGCATTAGAAAGTGACCATTTTGTACTAAAATACAACTATCTTAATCTTCTGAACCTTGGATGTATTTGTATAAAAAATGTACATTTGTATAAATGCGTGTTTGTTTTGAAGTTTTGTACAGATTGTAAGATCGATTTAATAGTGTTTAGAAACACAAGAGGGAGGGGTGAATTGTGTCTTTAAAGTAATTAAACCTTAGCGGATAACAAGAACACAATTACTCACAGTTTTCAACAAAATCTCAACTTTATTCAATGAGATTTCTTACAACATTTAAGCACAATCTTTTTTGTGAATTCAACTTACAACTTTTAGATTCACACAAGAAGAGAAAGAGGGAATGATTTTGTTTTGCTAATTCAACAATTTTTCCACACAGTTAAAATACGAATTTTCCTCTCTACAAAATCTAACTTTTTAGCACAATTCTTACTTGATCAAAAGTATTGAAATTTCATTGACGATCTTCAACCTCAAGCTAACTTCAATTTAAAGCTTTAAACTATGAACGCCTACTTTGAGTTGAACTTGATCTTTTTCTTCAAAAACTTGATATCAAACCTAAGTTAGATAGTGTCTTCAAAATGCACTTTTCTCTCTAATGATGCTCGAATGCACTAATGATTTATTTGTGAATGCTCTAGGTGCTTTTTGTGATGCATATCTATTTTCGAGGTCTTCAAGTGTATTTATAGAGTGAAATACACTTCCTCCATATCTTCCACTTTGTCCATGAAAACCTTGAACGTGTCATTAAATTTTTCAATAACTTTTAATACATCCCACGTTCAGTACAAAACATGCATTTCATGTCTACATCATCCTTCTTTTCTTTTTTGAAATATTCTGTAATTTTAACGATCCAATCACTCTTCTTTAAAATCTTCAAAGTCCATGATTGCATCCACATTTTACTCGTAAATGCATAATATGTCCTTGCACGATCACTTAAGAATGATTCAAACATAAAACGTTGAAACATTCAACCATTTAATCCATTTATATAGTCTTAGGTTCTTTAACATAAATATCTGAGGGATATTTAGAGTTATACTCTTAAATCGCCTAAGTACTATTTATAATTTAAAAATTGAATCTCACGTGTTTAACTTAAAAACCTTATGTGCTTTGCTAAAACACCAAACCTTGACATCATCTTATGTTTAAAGTCCCGATCCTTTAGTGTAAAATGCCGACACTATTTACACACTACGTGTATTTTAAAACACACGTGCCTAACTTAAGAAATCATGTGTTAATGTTAAAACACCGATTTTTTCATCAATCATCCAATCTTTTAACATCAAATTGCCGAATCTTTCATCACGTGTAAACTTAAAATTTCACATGACATTTTATCGTTGTTTTATAAATTATATCATATCTAACGCTTATTTATGTAACTATACCCCTTCGAATATCAAGCTTAAGTGTTCTAAAAATTAAATATACTTAAACCACTAAGTTAAAACACTTAACTTGAATTGAATATTCAAGTGTTAAATAATTTAACATTAAGTCCAATAATATTTTAAGTTATGTCCAAATAATAATTAAATAGATAATTAGCAAATATAATTACAACTTTTAAATTATCATCAAATATTAATAACATTATGATTAAACATTCATCATCAAAACATAATACTCAACAATCTCTTCCTTTTTGATGATGACAAAATTAATTTGATGTTGTAATTATCTGTTGTTTTAATTTTCAAATTTCAAATATATCTTCCACTTTTTGTCATTATTCAACAAAGTATTTGGGTTAGAGAATAATTGAAAGCATTTAGAGGGTAAAATTAATAAATCCAGCTTTAATTGAATAGATAAATAAGATAAAACATGTAAAACAAAACCTGAACAGTTAATAAAATTTGTTTGTAACAAGTAATTTGAGATGTAATCACATACAAACAAAGGTTTGAATCATTTAGTATTACAATACAACAAGAAATCAGAAAAAAATACAATTTAGCCTTGATTTCTCCTCTTATTCTAAACAGTACTAATTATAGTTTGAGATACTTGTTGACCAATTTGTTCTCCTAACTATATAATATAGGCAATCTCTGCAAGATATAACAAATCTTGTGTAGTCGAAGATTGTGTTTGTTCATTTGTTAATTATTGCTGTAACTCTGTAACTGGTGCTTTGGAAATAAATTTCTTATATTCAGCCATTGTAAAGGATCTTGTCTTGAGGGATTTTCTCGGCCATTGATTTACATTATAGCCTATGCCCATTATCAACTTGACAAGACTGATTCCATAAAATAATTTTAAATGTCTGTTCTAAATGGAATCCAAAAATAATGTGCACCAATTCAATTGTATTCTCTGCATAACAACATAGGTAGCATACAAGCAAATTTTCTCTATATGTTTAGTATACCCTTTCTTCTAAAAAATCTATGCCTATAGAATTTTGACAATAAACTTGGCTTTGCAATTGAATTCATCTAAATACTGTAATCTACCATGTGACTGAGGGTTTCTTGCTACTAAACTGATGTTCCAATCTAGCAAGTTTAATGATGTTCTAGCTAATTATACACCTTCATTTTTCAATTTCAGTATCATATACTAACTCAGGAGAGATTTCAAAAATAGTATTTTCTATGTTGCTATATAATCTATCTTCCTCAATATGTAAGTTAGCATAGAATGCAGCTATTACTTCTCTAAAAACATCTAACTTACAACTTATTGGTATAATATCTAGTAGACATTGAAACTGTAAGAGATCCTTAATCTCTTATAAATCCTTGAAGTTTATTGGTCTTTCATACAATATTTTATAACTCAAAAATTTATTATATTTGTCCAGACATTCTTGATTTCTAAAATAGAGATTTTCTATAGAAATACCTTCCTCAGGAATTGAATGTGAAGTGCTTGGAAAATTTTCAATCTGTCTGTGACTAATAGACAACCAATCTCAAATTTTCTTCATCATGCATTGGTGAAGTCTCTTGTTACTGATTGACATACTCTTCTTCAGCATGTAAATCAAGAGATTCTTCTATAGTTGGTCCATTTGAGATTGTTGGAGGAATTTCTTGCTCTTCTACAAAATCTAGAATGTGTTCGTCTGGAGCTTCCTCTACAATATGTTCATCAACTAACACATGCTTAGAAATTGGTTCTTCTATATGTACTAACTGTAATACTTCTCCAACCTATTCCTATGCTCAGTTCGAACAGTTGCATCATATTTATTTCTCTTCAAGCTCTTCAAATATTCACCTAGTGTCTGATCATCAGGTGTTTTATAATCCTCTTCTTGTTCTTCTATAGATACAGATGTAGCAGACCACTATGGTTTAAAATTTCTCAAAATCTCTTCAATAGTGTCCATCTAATCTTTTGAAGAACTGTCCTTCTCTGTAAGAATTGTTTTTGGAACAATTGTAAGTATACCATTTGTTTCATCATTAATTCCAATATACACTTCAGACTGTGGTGGAATTGTACTTATCAGAGCATCTTTTTCCTCCCATTGATTCATTAAATACATGTAAATTCTTGGAAGTCTCTCATTCCTGTCAATATACTTTTGCATTTTAGAAAAAGCTCAAAATCTATCTTGGCTGTGTCAAAACATAATAAGTAACATCATTCCTTTGGTTTACCAAACTAAATGATGATTTGGTATATTGGATGATGGACCTGGCGGGAGTGGTGCCCGTGGTCTTCCGGCTAGGTGCTGGTTAGGTGGACCGGCTGTCGGTTCGAGGTATTGGTGAACCTCGGGAGTGCTTCAAAGGAGACGGCGGTGGACTTGTCATACCTGTCTACTTGAGGTGTCATGTCGTCGGGTTCTATCTGTTGTTTGGCCGCCAAGCGTCCAAGGAGGGTGAGGGGCAGAATGCCCCTAGTTCTGCCCCGGTGGGAGGAACCGGCTGCCAGGTGGATATGAGGCGGAAACCTAGTGGAGTCCAGGACGAAAATGCAGCAGACCGGTCACGTTCGCCTGCTCGAGTGACCGTGGCGGAGGAGGGGCAGAATGCCCCTAGTTTTGCCCCGTGATGTTGGCCAGTATTCTGTTTGTGGAAGATGTCGCCCAGACTGAGTAGGCTGGCTGTCCCGACTCCATGATGCAGCACCCTTGTCGGGAGTTGACGGTTTCCGGCTGATCGGACTAGTACCCGGAGGATTGGTTGTCCGCTGTGCCGAGTGAGATACTTGGTATGATTGCCAAGTCTCGGTTGACTTGGTCGGGTTGCCAAGTCAGTGGCTGCTGAGGACGCAACTGCCGGCGCACTTATGCGTGGGATGCCAAGCCCCGTTGCGAAAGGAGCGGGTTCTGGCGTGAGTGACCCGGAAGCCATCAGGCTTGCCTCTTAATGTTGATGACCTGCAAGCCTTGCCATCCCCTTTCCTTACATAAACCAGTCGGACGCAACGTCCATTCCCAAAGTTCCTCCCTATAAGATGGGCGATGGCGAGGGAGGTTGGTGAAGGGTTGGATCCCCAGTGTATACCGGAGATTCTCCAAACAATCGTAGCAAACCGTCTTTTGGCTCTTGGTCTGGCTGCGGGTTGTCCTCCCAAGGTTCCATGCGCCTGGACAGATAGTCGAAGGTGGTTGGGTTCTAGAGGCCCAGTGGTGAGGTGGCAGTCGGCTTCGGCGTTGGGTGTTGTGACCCTGAAGACGCCACAACAGCCACGGATTGTCCTGGGTGGTAGTAATTCTCTGCCAGTATGACGATGACCTCCCCCTTCCATAGGAACTTAAGCATCCTATGAAGAGTGGAAGGTACGATGGAGTTTTGGTGGAGAAATGGGCGGCCCAGGATGAGATTGTAGCTCGGGGGAATGTCCACCATGTGCACTGGAACCTCGAAGGCTGCTGGTCCGATGATGAGGGGAAGGACGACCTCACCTTTGGCTTCATGAAGGGTGCTGTCGAACCCTCTCATTACCCGGTTGGTCGGGAGCAAGTCTTGTTCTTTGATCCCCAGCTTGTGCAGGACTTGTAGCGGGCACAAGTTTAGCCCGGACCCGTTGTCGATCATGACCATGGGGATGTAGAGGTCCTTGTATTGTACCCGGATGTACAAGGACAGGTTATGGTCGATCCCGACCGGTGAGAGGTCTAAATCTGAGAAATAGATGAAGGAGGGGACTGTCACCGTGGCCACCATTCCTTCTATGGCCCCGGGAGCAAGACCTTGGTTCACCTTTGCCACCTGCAGCGCCTTGAGGAGGGTTTCTTGGTGCTTGGTAGAGGACCAGAGTAGATCCCATAGTGAGATATCCGCTCGTATCCCCTGCAGCTGGATTGATAGGTCTGGGGGTGGTAGTGACTGGGCGGCCGGTGCTAATGAGGCGGCAGCCGGTACTGATGAGGCGGTAGCCGGTGGAGCAGGTGGGCGGTTGCCGGTTGATGTCTGGCCTGGCACTCCCAGGATGGAGATCCCTCCATGGCATGGCTTTGGTTGATATACCTGGCTGAACCTGGTTATAGTCGTACATGTGGGCGGCTGCTGAGAGAACGGGATGGGAGTAGGGGAGATGACAACCTCCTTGCCTTTATGCTGTTCAAAGGTGGATGTGGCTGGAGCGGATGGCGCAATTAAGGGCAAGAATTGCTGCTTTGCCAGACTGGCTTGGAGTGGTGCTGGTGTTGCAGCTGTTGGAGCGACCACGCTGGCTGGAGTGCTGGCCAGGGAAGTAAAGTTGGCCATTGAGGCCTTGGGGATTGGAGGCACCGCAGGGATGACCGCCCTAACTGGGGTGGTTGGTGAGTAGAGAATCACCTTGGGTTGAGCCAGGATGGTCGTCCCGGCGACCGGTACGGTTGTGCCGGTAGCCGACGCGGTAGCCGCAGGCACCACTCGGACGAAGAGTTTTCCTGAAGTTGGGGATGGCGCCTGTTGCGGTGCAGGTCGTGAAGACTTCTTCTTCCTCTGGTGGCTGTTAACTGTGAGGACGGAGGACTGGAGTTGCTGGTAGTATGGCTGGAGTTCCTCGAGTGTCGACGGGTGGTTGGCTGGACAGATGAGGTTGACTAGGTTCAGCCAGGGGATCTCGGCTTCCAACGGCCATGCCGATGGGAGGGATCTCTTTGTCCCTTGTCCGCGTCCGGTTGGACATGCGGAAACCGGCTGCGTATGTCGGAACCCCTCAAGCGGATGCCACCTTCGGGCACTCAAGAAGACAGTGTTCACCTGGGAGTTTCCCGTATGATTCGGGAAAGTCTGTTAGCTCGACTCGGGAGATATGGGAGGTTGTTGAAGCTCAATGGTTCCCGAGTTGATAAGACGCTGGATAGCCTGTCTCAGCGTCCGACAGTGGTCTGTTGCATGGCTAGCAGATCAGTGATATTCACAGTACTGCTACGAGTTGTACCAGGCGGGAAGAATAGCCGAGGGTGGTTTGACAGGAGGGAGCATGAGTAGCGCCTGGGCCCTACGGAATACCTAGCTCAGTGGTTTTGAGAGTGGCGTGTATTTTGTTATGCATGGCTACTGCGGCTACGGGGGTGGCTGGCATGGTTCACGTTGTTGCTGTTGAACGGGGCGCTGTTGGTTAGCGACTGTTTGACCCCCACTTTGCCCCTAGTTCCTTTGCCGAGAGGACATCGGGGGTGTTGCCTGCCATTGCCGGCGAGTCGACGGCTTTGTTGCGGCTGTCAGTGGTGGAGCCTTGGGCCTCCAAGGCTGTTGATTTGGGGCCGCTTGGGTGGTGTAGACCGATTGCTGAACTGGGGTGATTGCCGGCGGATGGTACTCATGGGCCAGGGCATATACCTGCTGCGGCTAGTATGGTGGTGGCGCAGTTGCCACGACGGTCACGGGAGATGGCCGCACGTTGTCGTTCCTCCAGGAGCCGTGGTTGTTCCCCATGTTGTCGCCTGTGGCCGACGGTCGAGGACGTATGTTTCCCCCGATGTTGGCTCCAAACGGAAGGGCTGAGAATCTCCCCGACTTCAGGAATCCCTCCAGGTAGCTGCCGGCTTTGATTAACTACGAGAAGGTTGAGTATGACTGAATGCACAGGAGTGCTGCTAGTGACGGCAAAGCACCCTGTACAATCATGTCCAAGGAGTCCTCCTCGGCTGGTTTGTCCCGGATTTGGGATGCCAGGGCCCTCCACCTATCGACGTAGCCACTGAACGGCTCATTCTCACGTTGGTGGAGGCAACAGAGATCCTCCAACTTGGGTGCCAGGTCCAAGTTGTACGTGTACTGTTCCCAAGTGTAGATCTTCGTCAAATCTAAGGACATGTACCAGGAAAGTGCAGGTCCATGGAGAGATTTTTGGAACAGCCGGACGAGGAGCTTTTCCTCATGTTGCAACGCCGCCAGGTCTCCGCAGAAGGCCCGGAGGTGTGCGTAGGGGTCACCATGCCTGTTGTTTTTAACTCGTTCGGGCATCTTGAAGTCAGGAGGAAGCGTTGCCTTCGGATAGAAGCAGAGGTTTTGAAAGGCGCAGGAAGGTTCCGGTGGGCCGGACTTCATGTTCTGGAAGGATGCCTCCAGTTCGGCTATCCTCTGCAGTAGTTGTCCTTGCAGGTTCGGCATCGGGGTGGCATTAGTGGCGGCAACTGGCTGTAGTGGTGGCTGGAAGAATTGGCCTGCGATAGGAGTGGTGACGATGTTGTACTCTTCAGTGTGTGGCCTCTCCGGGACACAAATGGTTGGCCTAGGTGGGATTACTGAACCAATCCCTTGCTGTTGGTAGTGTGCCAACTGGTGAGCCAGGAGGGTTTACTCGAAGTGTCCTAGTCGAGGTGGCAGGAAGGTGTCGGCCCCTCCTATGCCCTCGGGGTTTGAGGGCGGCTGGTAGGATGGGTCGGTGTTCCGTGCGGGAGCCGGCCTGTTACCTTCAGTTTCAGTGGTCGGAGAAGCGGGCGGCGCAGGATGCGTCGTGGAATTGTCGAATGCCACAGCCGCAGACAGGTCTGGCGCCCTTGGTTGGTCTGTGGCTCCAACAAGCACGATGATAGGCCAGGTGAAGTTCGTCTTGGTGACAACAGGTGGTGGTGGGCTGAAGACCACAAACAGCGGCACAAAGGCTATCGTAGTGACGGAAGGGGAAGATCCAGATGTCGCGGCGGAACCAGTGGCCATGGCTCTTGCTTGCAAGCGAGTCTAGACAGGGGTAGCTAGCGGGGTCTGGAACTTGCAAGTGGCAGAGGTTTGCGAGGAGAATCTACATGGAGGATCTGCAGGGTTCTGCAGGGATACCAAGGAAGGGTGATGCGGTTCAATGCATTTGAAAGCGGCTTCCCTTAGCAAAAGCAATAAGTATGGTACAAATCTTAACGAAAAACAAAAGACTGACTACAAAAGAGCCGTACGAGCGAGAGTTTGAGTCACTTAATCAATAAAAATGCAGCGAGTCTCCCCAGTGGAGTTGCCAAAAATCTGTACCCTCTCTTTCATCCGGCTATCACCTAGAAGCCCATGGGTTTTCGCTGGCCCCGCTGGCGAATGGACCGAGGTACAGAGAACTGAAAGGTGATTGTGTGAGCGCATCACCACGTGGGGCGGATGGCTCATTGAACAGAGTCGCCACCTTATTTTTAGGTAGAAAACAAGGAAAATCGGATGGGGAAGTGTCGTTCCACCATTGAAACAATAAAATCACGAGAATGATGTAAAATTGTGTAATGCTATACGAAACATGAGAGAATTGGATATGGGGCTCAGGGTACTATTGGGGAAGGTGTTAGGCACCCCCAGACAGCTCAAGCAATCTTGGCCTCTCTCCGGCTCTAAAAATGGAGAAACCACGACAATTACTCTAGCCACACATGGCCTCATCCTGGAAGACTTTCCAGGGCATCAGGAGGAATAGTCTTATCCCTTCCAGTGAAAGCAAGTGAGGGTCGACCAATGCGAGGATTCGCATGGGGTCCGATGATAAATGGGAGAGAGAAAGACATAGCGGTCACCATTACAAACCTTTTAGCTGAAGAGCTGAAGGTCGGGTGAGGCAGCCGGTTGGGCCACCGGACAGTAGGCTAAAGGTACCAGCTACTGTGTCATATTCCCCCTCCTTGACTGGGGACAACAATTCATGTTCCTTGCTTGGCCAGGGTCGACACGGATGCGTGCCAGTGGCATCATCCCGGAAGCCTCTTCGGGGCATCGAGAGGGCAGCTTTGCTCCTCTCGGTAAGAGGAAACCGTCGGGGTGTACATACTCATACACCTGAACAGCCGGTGCTGGCAAGGATGCATGTCGGTGGCCTCATCCTGGAAGCCTTTCCAGGGCATCGGGAGGGTAGTCTTACTCCTCCCGGAGATCGGGAACCATTGGATCGTATATGCTCGTACGCCCGAATGGCTGACGCCGGTGGCATCATCTCGGAAACCTTTCCGAGGCATCAGGGGGTGCTCTTACACCTTCCCAGAGAAACGAGAACCGTCGGGTCGTACATGTTCGTACGCCGGAATGGTCGACGCTGGCAAGGGTGCATGCTAGCGGCGTCATCCTGGAAACCTTTCCGAGGCAACGGGAGGTGGTCTTACACCTTCCCGGAGAATCGAGAACCGTCGGGTCGTACATGTTCGTACGCTCGAATGGCCACTGTCGACAAGGATACATGCTGGTGGCGTCATCCCGGAAACCTTTCTAAGGCATCGGGAGGTGGTCTTACACCTTCTCGGAGAAACGAGAACCGTCAGGTCGTACATGTTCGTACACCCGAATGGCCGCCGGCGGCAAGGATACATGCTGGTGGTGTCATCCCAGAAACCTTTCCGGGGCATCGGGATGGTAGACTTACACCTCCCGAAAAGACAAGAACCGTCGGGTCGTGCATGTCCATACGCTAGAACAGCCGCCACCGGCAAGGATGTGTGCCGGTGGCGTCATCCCGGAAACCTTTTCAGGGCATCAGGAGGGTAGACTTACACCTCTCGAAAAAATGAGAATTGTCGGGTCGTACATGTCCGTACGCTCGAATGGCTGCCGTCAGCAAGGATGCATGCTGGTGGCGTCATCCCAGAAACCTTTTTAGGGCATCAAGAGGGTAGTCTTACACCTCTCGGAAAAATGAGAATCGTCAGGTCATACATGTCCATACGCCCGAACGACCGCCGCCGGCAAGGATGCATGTCGGTGGCATCATCTCGGAAACCTTTCTAGGGCATCGGGAGGGTAGACTTACACCTCCTAGAAAAATGAGAACCGTCGGGTCGTACATGTTCGTACGCCCAAACGGCCACCGCCGGCAAGGATACATGCCAGTGGCGTCATCCCGGGAACCTTTCCGAGGCATCGGGTGGTGGTCTTACACCTTCCCAAAGAAACGAGAATCGTCGGGTCGTACATGTTCGTACGTCGGAACGGCCGACGCCGACAAGGGTGCATGCTAGCGGCGTCATCCTGGAAACCTTTTTGAGGCAACGGGAGGTGGTCTTACACCTTCCTGGAGAAACGAGAACCGTCGGGTCGTACATGTTCGTACGCCCGAACGGCCACCGCCGGCAAGGGTGCATGCTGGCAGCATCGTCCTGGAAACCTTTCCGAGGCAACGGTAGGTGGTCTTACACCTTCCTGGAGAAACGAGAACCGTTGAGTCGTACATGTTTGTACGCTCGAACGGCCACCACTGACAAGGATACATGCCGGTGGCGTCATCCCAGAAACCTTTCCGAGGCATCGGGGTTGCTCTTACACCTTCCTGGAGAAACGAGAACTGTCGGGTCGTACATGTTCGTACGCCGGAACGGCCGACGCCAGCAAGGGTGCATGCTGGCGACGTCATCCTGGAAACCTTTCCGAGGCAATGGGAGGTGGTCTTACACCTTCCCGGAGAAACGAGAACCGTCGGGTCGTACATGTTCGTACGCTTGAATGGCCACCACCGACAAGGATACATGCCGGTGGCGTCATCCCGGAAACCTTTCTAAGGCATCGGGAGGTGGTCTTACGCCTTCCCCGAGAAACGAGAACCGTCAGGTCGTACATGTTCGTACGCCCGAATGGCCGTCGCCGGCAAGGATACATGCTGGTGGTGTCATCCTGGAAACCTTTCCGGGGCATCGGGAGGGTAGACTTACACCTCCCGAAAAGACGAGAATTGTCGGGTCGTGCATGTCCATACGCTCAAACGGCCGCCGCCGACAAGGATGCGTGCCGATGGTGTCATCCCGGAAACCTTTCCGGGGCATCAGGAGGGTACACTTACACCTCCCGAAAAAATGAGAACCGTCAGGTCGTACATGTCCGTACACCCAAACGGTCGTCGTCAGCAAGGATGCATGCCGGTGGCGTCATCTAGGAAACCTTTTCGGGGCAACGGGAGGGTAGTCTTACACCTCTCAGAAAAATGAGAACCGTCGTGTCGTACATGTCCATACGCCCGAACGACCGTCGCCAGCAAGGATGCATGCTGGTGGCATCATCTCGAAAACCTTTCTGGGGCATCGAGAGGGTAGACTTACACCTCCTAGAAAATTGAGAACTGTCAGGTCGTACATGTTCGTACACCCGAACGGCCACCACCGGCAAGGATACATGCCAGTGGCGTCATCCCGGGAACCTTTCCGAGGCATCGGGAGGTGGTCTTACACTTTCCCAGAGAAACGAGAACCGTCGGGTCGTACATGTTCGTACGCCCGAACGACCGACGGCGGCAAGGCTGCATGCCGGTGGCGTCATCCCGGAAACCTTTTCGGGGCATCGGTAGGGTAGACTTACACCTCCCGAAAAAACGAGAACCATCAGGTCGTACATGTCCGTACGCCCAAACGAAGGGGCATCGGGAGGGTAGTCTTACACCTCCCGGAAAAATTAGAACTGTCGGGTCGTACATGTCCATACACCTGAATGGCCGCTGCCGACAAGGATGCATGCCGGTGGCGTCATCCCGGAAACCTTTCTGGGGCATCGGGAGGGTAGTCTTACGCCTCCCGGAAAAATGAGAACCGTTGGGTCGTACATGTCCGTACGTCCGAATGGCTGCCGCCGGCGTGGATGTATGCCGGTGGCGTCATCCCGAAAACCTTTCCAGGGTATCGGGAGGGTAGTCTTACACCTCCCGAAAAAGTATGCGGAAAACGGATAAAAACCCTAAAACACGTGGGGAAACTGCGAGTTTCCCCGTAAAAGGACCCGACAAAAGGGTCGCGACTGAACCGAACTCAATCGTGCTTGGTAGATTCACCCAACCAGGAGGGAGGCTGCCGATACCTTCGAAAATGTATCCGAAGAAATGACGTCCGGGCATGTCCTCTAACCTTTTCCTTACACGGGAAAGATCTTGCATGGTCAGGGCTCGAGAAAAACATCGTTAAATCATACGTAAAACAATGAGGAAGGAAGGGCTTACCTACAGGGAGTCGTCGGTGGTGATCGGAAGTCCTCGCTCCAGTGCGGCGAGAGGGTGTCAGGGCTCCGAGCGGTTGTCCTTCTTCAGAACCTCCAATCGGCGTCTTCTCCATGGGATGAAAAGCATGCGTACATGGGAGGGGGAGGCCTTCTTTTTATAAGGGGTTATCTTCCTTATTTGGGGGGATCCAAAGATGGAACCCAACGCATATCTCGGTTCAATCACGTGGTCGGTGTGATTGATTGATTGCGAGATTTAAGTGGTTAAATCTCGTTGTATCTTTCTAATTGATTCGCCTTACCTTTCTGGGCAGTTAACTGGTAGCCACTACGTGGCAGGTGGATATCGGCCGGTTCTATCCGGCCACCCCACAAAGGGGAGCATGTTGGCTTAGTTAGGGGTTTGGGGAGCCGGCTGCTGGATTTTTGTACCGATATGCCGGTGGCGGGCCGGCTGGCCCCCCGATCCTTCTGTTCAAGTATGGGTTTTGGGGAGCCGACTGCCAGATTTTTGTATCGATATGCCGGCGTCGGGCCAGCTGGTCCCTCAATCCTTCTGATCAAGTAGGGGTTTTGGGGAGCTGGCTGTCGGATTTTTGTACCGGTATGCCAGCGACGGGCCGGCTGGTCCCCCGATCCACCCATTTAAGCATGGGGTCAACAAAGGCTTGCACATTTTCGTAGGACTTGGCATCCAACAAGTCCACCCTTTTTGGGCTGCCAGCTCAAACGACTGGCATCTGCCTAGATTTCTGGCTCCGACAGCTGGACTTCCACCATACAGGCCAGCTCAAGGCAATCAGCCTTCCTTCATTAACTGATTTAGTTCAGTTGTTCTATAGGTTAACTCCATAGGGCTTGACATCACACACATAAGCGCATTGGTAGTTGCATCCTCAGCAGCAATCGACTCGGCAACCCATCCGAGTCAACCAATGCCACCGCAACAACAAAGCTTGGCAACCTTGTCAAGCCTCTCACCTGGCAACCTCCGACTGGGATGCCGCACAGCAGAGCTAGGTTAGCTAGCCTGTCCAACCTCCATGACATCTTCAACAACCAATGTCTCGAGGCAGAACTAAGGGGCATTCTACCCCTCCCCCTCTTCACTTACCTGGCAATTAGAGCAATAGGGGAAGAGCAATGGTCTCGAGCCTCGGGCAAGCGAACACGACCAGCCCATCGCGTTCTCGTTCAGAACCATCTTTGGCTTCCACCTCCTGGCAAGACAGCAGCCAGTGTATCCACCAGCTTTTCGCCAGGTGACCGAGAAGCCAGCTCTAGCTAGGTGCCTCATCCCACGCCTTTATTGCAAGAAGGTCAACATCCCCATGCAGAACTAGGGGCATTCTACCCCTTCACCCGTAGAAGACAGGTATGCCTCCCTTTCCTCGCTAAAACCATATCTATGATTTGCACGTCACACCTTGCACGCACAATAGGCAGGTCCATCCTTCTATTTCTCCTACCATGTTGGTGCTGAGAAGGAAAGGGGTCGACAAGGCTCTATACCTTTCCCACCAAGAGCCTCTTTTTGAAGGATCTAGGAATCTGTGTTTGGTACTCTCCTTTCAGGAAACCCCTTTTGGGCTTGCATCCCCAAAGTTCGCCAATCTTTTCTTTTATTCCCTTGAGGGATTCTCTGGGAAGTAGAGACAGAATGCTCTACACCTTTCCCATCGAGAGTCTCTTTTCTAAAGGATCTAGGAATCTGTGCTTGGCACTTCCCCTTCAGGAAACCCCTTTTGGGCTTGGCATACCCAAAGTTTGCCAATCTTTTCTTTTATCCTTTATTTGATTCTTCGGGAAGTAGAGCAAACATTCCTCTACACATTTCCCATCGAGTTTATTTTCAAAAAGATCTGAGAATCTGTGTATGACACTTTCCCTTCTGGTACCCACAAGCATGTCAGGTGATTCTTAAACCCTGGTTGTTGGTCTCCCTCCCTCTTGGTCCTCCGACCTCATCGAGGGAGAGGCATTCTATTGACCCCTCATACTTGGGGATATGCAATTTACATCATGGTCAGTTTGGGCTAGACATTCAGCCCCTCACGATTCAGGTTCGAGTTAAGTGTTGTACTCTTAGGTGCCAACCAGGGCACCTTGGAAGTTCAGGGCGGCTATCTCAATCGGAAGCCTGACCTCCCAGGTGGAAGTCTCATTTCATCTTCTGCCTCATGCCTCTCGTTCAATGGACCTACTCCATTGAGTCACCCCTCGTGCAATGAACTCATTACTCATCTAACAGTTGTTGGTTAGTCGGAAGTTCCATTTTTATCAACATATGGTTAACGACACTTTCATTTTTGTTTAGGCCAGCCATATGGTAAGGTCTGTAATGTTACGACCCACCATAGAGTAAAGCTCGTAATGTTATGGCCGGCCATAGAGTAAAACTCGTAATGTTACGGCCAGCTATAGGGTAACACTTGCAAACTCTAATGGTGAAAGAGGGAGCAGTGCATCTCCTGGCTCATGCAACCGGTGGCTGCTACCTCAACCAGGCTACACGCTGATAGCCGATACTCTAGCCATGTACTTACCATAGACGCCAACCGTTCTTCCCAAGATGGGAGAAGGAGCAGTGCACCACTTCGCTCATGCAACCGGTGGTCGCTACCTTGACCCGACCGTCAATAGCCAGCATTCCTGTCGCGTCGTAGATATCCATCCCGCTGGCCGTCTCTAATGCACCTTCCAGAGGCTTAAGTCCAATTTTTGGTTGTCTCTGATGCACCTTCCAAAGGCACAAGTCCAATCCCACTAGCCACCTCTGATGCACTTTCTAGAGGCATAAGTCCAATCTCCTTGCCACTTCTGATGCACCTTCTAGAAGTATTGCAGTTGAGACATCAGTCCTAGAATGGATCAGTTGTTTGGCAACAGGTGAGCAAATTTCTGACCTGTAAGGTAGATGTCCAGCCCCGCCATCTGTTCTTTATGTGCCTCCTAGGGCCATGAAACTAGTCTCCAAGCAACTGATTGCACAAGTATGAATCTTCGATCTTCCATGACAAAGATGACGGAATTCTAATCAAAACAGTGAAATTTCACCCCTTTGCGTTGATTATTTCTAAAGCGCTTGGAGATTCACTGCAAGGAACCAATGAGCACTAACCTTCCGTAGTAGAGGAGGCGAAATTTCGACCAAAATAGCAAAATACTGGCCTAGAGAGTCGGTGCCTCTAGACAATTCCAAGAGCTTCGCAAGCCCAACCGTCGCTTAGTTAATGTAACGTGTACAACATTTGACCTTCCTACACTTGACGGTCCAACTTTGCGGAACATCATGACCTTAGCCTATAAATAGATCCCTCCTTGCCACTAGGGGGAGGTTGGACCCTTTGATCCCGTTGCTGTTCGAGTGTCCAGGTGATCCAGCTTCCCTGACGGTGACTACTCATTCATCTAACTACTGATCTTCATCAATGGTCGACTGTCTATCCAGGAGAGCTCACCAATGACGACTCCAGCCCAACCTTCCTACAGGTTAGTCATCCTCTCCCCCCTTCCCATTGACAGGAAAGGGGGAGTCGAGTCTTTTGCTGATAGCTGTCCCCCTGGTCGTCTATGACTTCGACCAAGGGAAGCCCATTCCTCTCTCGGGGATCATCCTCGGTCCCCCTCTCCTTCCTATTTTACACATACATCTGGAGTAAGGGAGAAATTATCAACTTTTCCTTGAGTGGGGGTGTTTTCCTTGCTTGACCCTCATCTCATTACTTTGCATGTTGCTTTGTGTTTTCAAGGTTGCTTGCGAGTTTTCCTTTTTCCCTGGTTGTCCATGGCTTCGACCAAAGGTAGGTAGAAGTTCGCCAAGGTTGGTGGACCTCCCCTACATTTTTTCATTTTTCTCTTCCTTTGCATCACTGCCTGATGCCCACTTGTACATCGCCATCTCAACGAGTGCCCCGAGACCTAACTCCTTGAGTCCTCATGCGACCTCCATATGGATTTACCAGATTTTTTCCCATTTTTACCAGATTTTCGCCTCTTTTTACCACCATCTTGGTAAGTGCCCTGAAACCTGATTCCTTGAGTCCTTTGTGCGGCTCCTAGATGGATTTGTCAGATTTTCGCTTGTATTTACCAAATTTTCACCTCTTTTTACCGCCATCTCGGTGAGTGCCCTGAGACCTAACTCCTTGAGTCCTTGTGCGGCCTCTAAAGGGATTTACTAGATTTCCACCTCTTTTTACCGCCACCTCGAAGAGTGCCCCAAGACTTGACTGACTCCTTGAGTCCTCGTGTGGCCCCTGGATAGATTTATCAATTTTTTGGCCAAATTTGCTAGTTTTCCTAGTGAGTGCCCCGAGACTTGACTCCTTGAGTCATCGTGTGGCCCCGATCGAATCTACCAGTTTCCTGGTGAGTGCCTCAAGACTTGACCCACTTGAGTCCTTGCGTGGCCCCAAGACGAATTCACTATTCTTTAGTTGAGTCTACCAATTTCCTAGTGGCTACATTTTAGCTTCTTATATTTCCTTTTTGTTTTGGGACCAGTTGGATTAGGTCACATTAAGAAAATCCTAATCACACAACCGGATCTTCCCTTTACAATTTTTCATGCATTTTAGTTAGCATGTGCACCAATAATAGTAAGGAGGCCAGCTTATGCTGGGCTGGCTAGGGGTGCTTAACAACTTTCCCACTAATACCCTAGATCCTTACTATCTCTAAGTAGCAGAACTTTTGTTTTGATTTTCTTGGAGATTTATCATCTCATTCCTGAGTTGAAGAGTAAATTCTCTTCCTCTTCTTGTTTTCCTTGTTTTCTAGAAAAATAAGGTGGCAACTCCAATATTTTAATTATAACTTTCAACTTATTTCCCGAGTCTCATGTGCTTGTTATTCTCTTAAATAGCTCCAACCATCATTTGGGTGGAAAAAAGTATAACATTCAACTTACAACTTTTAGATTCACTCAAGAAGAGTAAGAGAAAATGATTTTGCTTTGTTAATTCAAATATTTTTCCATAGCTAAAATACGATTTTTTCTCTCTACAAAATCTAACTATTTAGCACAACTCTTACTTGATCAAAAGTGTTGAAACTTCACTGGCGATCTTCAACTTCAAGCTAACTTCAATCTAAAACTTTAAACTTTAAACACGTGCTTCAAGTTGAACTTGATCTTTGTCTTCAAAAACTTGATGTTGAACCTGAGCTAGACTGTGTCCTCAAAACGCACTCTTCTCTGTAAATGCTCTATGACTACCCCTGAATGATGCTCAAATGCACTAGTGAATGCTCTTAGAGTGCTCTCTACTATTTTCCAAGTTTTCAAGTGTATTTATAGAGTGAAATACACTTCTTCCATATCTTCCACTTTGTCCATGAAAACCTTAAACATATCATTGAATTATTCAATAACTTCTAATACATCCCACGTTTAGTACAAAATATGCATTTCGTGTCTTGATCATCCTTCTTTTCTTTGTTGGAATTTTAACGATCCAATCACTCTTTTTTGAAATCTTCAAAGTCCACGATTACATTCACATTTTACCTATAAACACATAACTATGTCCCTACACGACTGCTTAAGAATGATTCAAATATAAAACATTGAAACATTCAATCGTTAAATCTATTTATATAGTCTTAGGTTTTTAACATAAATATCATAGGAATATTCAAACTTATACCCTTAAAACGCTTAAGTACTATTCACAACTTAAAAACTGAATCTCACGTGTTTAACTTAAAAATCTCATGTGCCTTGCTAAAACACCGAACTTGATGTCATCTTATGCTTAAAGTTACGATCTTTTAGTGTTAAAACGTCGACACTGTTCACATACCATATGCACTTTAAAATGCATGCGCTTCTTTTAAGAAATCATGTGTTAATGTTAAAACTCTAATATACTGTTCATCTTTCATCAATTGTCTAGTCTTTTAACATCAAAATGCTAATTCTTTTATCACATGTGAAATTAAAATTTCATGTGACATTCTATTGTTGATTTATGAACTATATTCATATCTAACACTTATTTAACTAACTATACCCCTTCGAATATCAAGTTTATGTGTTCTAAAAATTAAATATACTTAATCCACTAAGTTAAAACACTTAACCTGAATTGAATATTCAAGTGTTAAATAATTTAGCATTAAGTCCAATAATATTTTTAGTTATGTCCAAATAATAATTAAATAGATAATTAGCAAATATAATTACGATTTTTAAATTACCATCAAATATTAATAATATTATGATTAAACATTCATCATCAAAACATAATACTCAACAATCTCTACCTTTTTTATGACGACAAAATTAATTTGATGTTGTAATTATCTATTATTTTAATTTTCAAATTTCAAATATATCTCCCCTTTTTTGTCATTATTCAATAAAGTATTTGAGTTAGAGAATAATTGAAAGCATTCAGAGAGTAGAATTAATAAATCCAACTATAATTGAACAAATAAATAAGATAAAACATGTAAAACAAAACCTTAACAGTTAATAAAATTTGTTTGTAATAAGTAATTTTGAAATTGTAACATATACAAACAAAGGTTCGAATCATGTTTAAGCATTACAATACAATAAGAAATTAGAAAAAATACAATTTAATTTTGATTCCTTCTCTGATTTTAAACAATACTAATTATAGTTTGAGATACTTGTCGACCAATTTGTTCTCCCAACTATGTAATATAGGCAATCTCTACAGGAAATAACAAATTTTGTTCAGTCGAAGGTTGTGACTGTTCAGTTGTTGATTGTCATTGTAATTCTATAATTGGTGCTTTGAAAACAAATTTCTTAAATTTAGCTATTGTAAAGGAACTTGTCTTTTAAGATTTTCTCAGCCACTAATTAACATCAAAGCCTATGCCTGTTATCAACATGATAAGATTGATTCCATAATATAGCTTTGAATGTCTATTCCGAATGGAATCTAAAACTAGTGTGTACCAATTCAACTGTATTTTCTACATAATAGCATATGTAGTATACAAGCATATTTTCTCAATATGTTTAGTATGTACTTTCTTTTGAAAAATCTCTGCTTACAGAATTTTGACAATAAACTTAGCTTTGGCATTGAGTTCGTCTAAATACTGTAATTTACCATGTAACTAAGGGTTTCTTACTACTGAACTAATTTTCCAATCTAGCAAATTAAGAAATGTTCTAACTAGTTATACACCCTCATTTTTCAATTTCAATGTTTCATATACCAATTGCAGAGAGATTTCAAAAACAATATTGTCTATGATCCTATATAATCTATCTTCCTTAACATGTAAGTTAGCATAAAATGCAAATATTACTTCTTTAAAAATATCTAACTTACAGCTTATCGGTATAATTTCTAACAGACCTTGAAACTGTAAGAGATCATTAATCTCCGGTAAACCTTTAAAGTTTATTAGTCTTTCATATAGTATTTCATAACTCAAAAAATGATTATATTTGTCTAGACATTCCTAATTTCTAAAATATAGATTATCTATAGAAATTCCTTATTTAGCATTCTCTGTTTGTAACTGATAAACAACTAATCTCAAATTATCTTCATCATGCACTGGTGAAGTCTCTTGTTGTTGATCGACATACTCTTCTTTAGCATGCAAATCAAGAGATTCTTCTACAGTTGGTTCATTTGAAACTATTGGAGGAATTTCGTGCTCTTCCATAAAATCTAGAATGTGTTCATCTGGAGCTTCCTTCACAACATGTTCTTCAACTGAAATATGCTCAGAAACTGGTTCATCTATGTGTATTAACTGTAATACCTCTCCAACCTGTTCCTATGCCTCAGTTCGAATAGTTGCATCATATTTATTTCTTTTCAAGCACTTCAATTAATCACCTAATGTCTAATCATCAAGTGTTTTAGAAACTTTTTCTTGTTCCTCTATAGATACAGATGTAGCAGACCACTATGCTTTTAAATTTTTCAAAATCTATTCAGCAGTGTCCATCTGATCTTTTGAACAACAGTCTTTCTCTGAAAAAACTGTTTCTAGAACAACTATGAGTATACCATCTGTTTCATCATTAATTCCAGTATACATTTCAGACTCTAGTGGAATTATGCATACAAGAGCATCTTCTTCCTTCCATTGATTCATTAAATGCATGTAAATTCTAGGTAGTCTCTCATTCTTGTCGATATACTTTTGCATTTCAGCAAAAGCTTGAAATCTATCATTGCTATGTGTCAAAACATAATCAGTAACATCATTCCTTTGATTTATCAAACTGAATAATGATTTGCCTTGGAACACAAGTTTTACACACAAATCATTCATAGTAAAACGTGATCGATTTGTTGGAACAAAATCAACTATAAATAGAGAAGACTGAAAGACAGTCACTTCTCTTTTCTCAAAATTTTTAATCACCCTTTGAAAACATCTCAATTCAAAAGATGAGAGAAAGGTTTTACCTATCCACAAACCCTCATCATCACTATCACTACTAGCAGACTGAGAACTAGTATTGAAAGTATCAGAACTGACTACTTCAATCTCTGTCTGTGCAGTGGTGGCTTTAAACCAATATTCAAAATCTTCAACCCTACTTTTAGGTGTGAATTGTTCTCAAGTTGAAGGTTGTGGATGAACAGGTTTAGTCTTCCTGACAGAAGTAAGCTTTTTACTTTTAATTGTAGCAGCTCAAGATGACTCTCCAATTTCAACCCTTGTGTGCAGTGTCATCGTTTCAGCAAACGATTTTAACACATACCACTCAACACACTTTATATTATGTATCCTTTCTCCTTGAGACTGTAATCTTAAGAACCAATTCTCTCTTTTAGCATTTTTGACCTCCTCTGCAACTCCTTCAAAAACTTTGGGAGAGAAGTCATCCATCGACTTTAATAACTTTTTCTCTTGCTCTATCTTGTTGATTTTCACTTGTCATGTATGCTTGAGTAGTGGTGGAACTTCAATGATCTTCTTCCTGCGTGATATTGCTAAGTTACTATGAGACAAGCTTCTTCTCCTTCTATGTACAAGCAAGTTGCTCACGAAGTCTAGGGCAGAGGGATTTAGGAATTTAAACCTTATATGCTAGGAGATTGGGGTTAAGGTTGTCAAATTTTTATAATCGAATCTAACTTAAAAATATTGTTGCTATTCAATTCTACCTTAACTTAAGTTGTCATGTATATTTCACGTGCAAACATTAAAATGCTGAAGAACTATAAGAGACTAGTGTTAAAACACCGGAGAGTTATGGGAAATGATCGAAACTCCTAAGTCTTAAATCAGAACAACTTAAACTAGTAAGGTCTCTAAGGATAAACTAGAACTGTCGATCTTTTACAGTAATTAATAGATTTTAAGTGCATAGATCCTATTCAAGTTTTAATTTTAATTTTAATTGAACTCATTTAAAAATTTAAACAATTAAGAATTTTCTCTCCCTTGACAATAGCTTGCTCCCCTTAGAATAGAGCTATCCCCAAATCTTTTTATTTATTAAAAAAATTTTCCAAATAGAAAATTTAGAAAACATATTCAAAATAGTTATATACTATTACGAATTAAATATTAGTTTTGATATTTTTAATCTAATGACTGCACTAATCATCAAAACATCAAAATAGAACATTCTCAATCTAAAAACAGTGTAAAAATAATATTCCCTAATCACACGATTTAGAATGATGAACGATTTAAGTATACTTCATTTAGATAGTTAACACTGTAAACAATAACAAAGTAATTTCAGTATCAGCATATCTTCTAAGAACATTAATATTACTGGTATTTTTTAAACACATTTAATCACAAATTAAAACAGTCTCAATTCAGACTTTCTATTATACCCATGTATCGAGCTTTGGGTCAACAATCCCAGATCAGTTGATCTTAGATTGTTGGGTTTTGAGAAACTCAATATGTCAAGTTAACTACCCTATTAGACTTAATCGCTCGAGTATAAAAGGTCTGAAAGACTTTTCATTAAATTCAAAAAAATTATAAATATATTGTAAAGATTCTCATGTAGAATTAAAGTACTGAATCAAACTGATAAATCCCATCTTTTTGTAAAGATTCTCAATACAGTCAAAAGAGTTTTATGTTTTTCTTATGTGATATAAATATATAAGAACATATATAAAATCACAAAAATTGAGAGAAAAAATGAATATCAAATACTTTATATTCATTTTTCATTTTTCCATTTTTTTTTTGTTTTTCATTTTTTGAACAAGTCAAACTTGAAAAATGGATAAGAAACTTAAACATTAGGGTAGGACATTTTAAACATCAGATAGTCTGCATATACCAAGGATTAACCTTAATCTTGAAAAAGTATTTTCATCTAAGGGTTTTGTGAATAAGTCAGCCAATTGTTCAGATGTAAAAACATGCTTTAACTTTATATTTCCTTTAATTACATTATCCCTTAGAAAATGATGTCTGACTTCTATATATTTTGCTTTTGAATGTCAAACATGATTCTTTTACAAATTAATAGTTGAGCTACTATCCCAGAAAATTTATGTGAGTTCAAAAGTGTGATTAAAATCTTTTAAGATTTGTCTGATCCACAGGATTTGAGCACAGCAAAGTGCAACAGCTACATATTTAGCTTCAGTTGTCAATAAGGCTACACAATTTTTCTTTTTTCTAAACCACTAGTACTTTCCTAGTAACTAAAGAATTTCCTTGTAACTGACAAGTGCCACTAGTACTTTTTCTTTCTGGGTAATTAGCATCACTGAATCTCACTAGCTCCAATGAACTATATTTAGAATAAAACAATCCAAAATCTTTGGTTCCTTGTAAATATTTAAAGATTCTTTTAACAGCTAATAGGTGTGACTCCTTAGGTTTAGGTTGATATCTAGCACAAGTACACACACTAAACATAATATTTGGACAACTAGCTATCAAATAAAGTAGTGAACCAATCATACTTCTATATTGTTTTATATCTACCCACTTTTTCTAAATTACTTAGACACTTTTTAAATGAGTCTCCACATATGGAAAAGTCATTCATAAACACTTCTAAAAAATCATCTATAAAGTTTGTAAACATGTTTGTCATATATCTTTGAAATGTAACTGGTGCATTATATAGTCCAAAAGGCATACAACTAAAGACAAATGTTTCAAAAGGACATGTAAAAGTTATTTTCTCTTGATCCTCAAGTGCAATTGAGATTTGATTATAACCTGAATAACCATCTAGGAAGCAATAATACTCATGTCCTGCTAGTTTCTCTAACATTTGATCTATAAAAGGCAATGACAAATGATCTTTCCTAATTACTACATTAAGTCTTCTATAATTAATACAAACCCTTCAACTATTATTCCAGATTTCTTAGGTACTACCTGCATTGGACAAACCCAAGAGCTATCAGATATATGATAAATTATATTATTATTTAACCATTTCAGAATTTCCTTTTTAACAACCTCTTTATATTATTATTTAACAACCTCTTTAATAACAACCTCCTATGTTGACAAATAGTTGAACTTATACCTTTAATATCTGTCATTCTATTGCTTCCTTATACTTTCTTAACACTTTTAAAAGATTTTCTATTTATACTGATGTTAAATTAGAAGCAATAATGACTGGTAGAGCTTCATTCTTTTCTAAAAATGCATATTTTAAATTTTTTGGAAGTGGTTTCAGTTCCAAAACAGGATGTTCTAAAGTTGAAGATTTGTTGTCACTTTCGAATTTTTCTTTGTTTGTCTATAATTTCTATTTGCTCAAATATTTTCTCCTCTAAAATTTCTTCATTTGGTATTACATGCTCCCCATTTTTATCAATAACATGATCAAATTCCTCTACATCTAAATCTTCATCTATTTTAAAAGTTTTCATCAAATTAACTTTAAAATTTTTAAATTGGAGCTCTTTAAGATTTTTCTTAACTCTATTAAAGATATTCAATTTTAACTTTTGATCTCCTTAAACTAATTCCATCCAACCATTTCTACAACTCATGTAAGCATCTGCTGTAGCTAAAAATGACCATCCTAAAATAACTATAGCTTGATCTTGGATTCTATTTGAAGCATTTGTTTCCATTATAATAAAATCAACAAGGTAGACAAATTCCATAACTCTCACTAAAATATCTTTCAATTTACCTAAGGGTATTCTTATGAATTTATATGTTAACTGAATAACTGTTCTAGTAGGTTTGATATTATCCAATTTTAATTTATCATAAACAGAATTAGGTATAACATTGATTCTAGCTCCTAAGTTTATTAACACTGTATTAAAATAAAGATTTAAATGTGTGCAAATAATTAATTAGTTTTCTTCTTCTAGTGGAGTTTTCATCCCGATAATAAATTTGGTGCTAGATTTTCTTGAATGAGGAAAGAAGGCTTGAAAGGATTCAAAGAAAGAAAAATTTGTGAACATTTCTTCTGTTTTAAAAGTTTGTAAACCTTTCTGTTGTGGATTCTTCACTAAGAATTTGATGAATTTTACGCTGCAAGTTCAAATTTGATGTTGAGCATAAATTTTTAAAGTGAGGGTTTAATTATGGACAAGAATATTGAATGAAATTTTTACATGTATTATGTGTTGTATGCAAGTGATTTATATGAGTTTTGTATTATAAGCTTGTGATGAGAGATTACTAATTCACTTTTTTACATCTATTTACTTTTTTAAAATTTGTTTGTTTACATGAGATATAAGGTTTGGCTTTATCAATTTATAGACTAAAAGGAAAGTGTCACGAGTATAAAAGAGTGTTGAGCTACATAGTCCTACATCATTAGTAACATGGAAGAACTTGAAACTTATATCTATATACTTCATTTTCTCACTATCAATTGGTTTTGAAATAAAATTTAACATTTAAGATGTTTTATATTTTTCGGATGAAAAATTTTGACTAAGTTCCATGTTTGGATACTTTAGCTCATGTTATTATAGTAGTTCTAAGGGCAATATTGACAAACTACTTTTTTCTATGAAGTTACAAGTTTAAATTTTCTATAGATAAGAGAATATTGCAGAAATTTATAATCATCATGCCTTAATCACATATTGTAAGTTACATGAATTATTCTTTCATATATTGAATTAAGCTTTGGGATAATCTTTTTGTATTTCATCTTCTAATTCCATGTCATACTCTATTTTTTCTAATTTCCTTTAATGTTGATTGTTCTTCATTCACATAGGTGCACACAATGCTTTTATTTAACTTGGACAGTCTATTTAATTATTGTTCTCTATTACTGATTGGAGGTACTCCACATTATTTAGCAATGCCATTATTTATCAAGGATGACATATCATTTTAAGGGACAATGGTCATGAAAGGAACAACATACTGAATTTTCTAAAAATAAAAAATGTATGTAGTTGTTTGGATGTTAGTATTTACCTTCTAAACTCTATAAATCGGTCCCAATGTAATATAAGATCACACTTCTATATGGTTGTACATAAAATTATTGGAAGAAAATAAGAGTACTTATATTGCAATGTAATATATATTGTAGTGAAAATAATTTTTGTGTATGTGAAAGTGAATATTTATTGATTTATTTTTATTGGTTATTTTTGAAAGTGTATAGTTGTAAGAAAATTTCTAAAAATTTCATAATTGAGCCATGGATAATTGTGAATATGAATAATATTTTTGAAAGTGTGTAGAATGCATTTTCTTTTGAAATGTATCTTATGTATGAAGAGTATTACAGGTACATGTATGTGAATAGTATTACAAGTACATGTATGTGAATAATATTATAAGATTTTAATAAATTATTATAATATATATATTTTTATTTTTTTAATATTATTTGTGACAATCATTGTAATGATTTTATTGGTCATCACAAGGTTTTTGTGACGATTTTAACCATCACAAAGTACCATTTCTTTGGACGGTTGAAAACTTTTTGATGATCATTTGTGACAACTTTTATGAGTTTTTGTGATGATTTTGGCTATCACAAATAAACTATGTATGACAATTTTTTAAGTTACAAACTTTTTGTGATGACTTTTACTATTATGATTTTTGACTGTCACAATGGTCATCACAAATGCACTATTTGTGATGATTTTTAGGTTGTTTGTGATGGTTTTTAGGTTATTTATGATGGTTTTGATTGTCACAAAAAATGATTTTTCCTATAATGTAGTATTCCAAAGTATTTCGGTATAACAATTTTCCAACTTTGATACAACAATTTTTGAACTTACAGTACAATCACTTAATATCATCAAAACTTACCTTTCTTAACACACAATTCTTATACGATTTGATTTAGGTTTCTTTGTTTTGTTTTTGTTGGTTCGTTAGGTTTCTATCTAAAAACTCAAGAGGGAAAGTTGGTTTAAGAATTCCACTTTAAACTTTACCTTCCTTAACACAATTCTTATACCCAAAAAAAATCGAAACCTAACCTACAACAGTACAACAATGAAGGTGGTGGAAATGGGTGGCAATGGCAGTTACACACAGATAGGTAGAGAGGAGCGAAGAAGATGTAGAGGTGCTCGTCTTTGGATTTGGGGTTGTTAGCATTGGTGGGGGCTATGGTATGGACGACAACAGTTGTAGGCTAAGCGAGTGGACAAGTGATCACCAAAAATTAGGTTGACATGGGGTGGCACACATGTGTGTGGGCAGCGAAGGTGGCAATGGCAAGATTGTTAATTTGTGGAAAGACAAGTCGAGGGTGGGGGTTTTGCCTGGAAGAGAAAGGCGTCTATGCAAACGAGCGTTGTTGATTGCAAAGGCAATGATGGAGATTGAGAGTAGTGGTGAGCGTGTAGCCTTTGTTAGTAGTGAGAGTGAGCGATCATCTGGTGGTGGCAATCTCAGCGATGCGCACACAGATCAATCAAGGAACGACAATGGTGGTGGCTGAAATCGAGAGTGTGCCTCACTATTTGCGAGTAGGGGTGCATAATTGACATATATATCAAGTGGGCTGTCCGATCAGATGTGGGCTCGCAAGGGATGCGTGAGGTAGAGGCAACAATCGACATGTGTGTTCAGGTAGAGAGGATGTGCACGATGTTTAAGCGGGTAGATGCATGAGATCACCTGCGAGCTCATGTAACTTTTGCTGAACCTTAAATCTTAAATGAACACTTTTCTTTGATACTATTTGAAGAATCTTATACTAATGAATAATATTAATTAATTACAAAAGGAGGAAGAAGATGGTAGAAGGATTGGAGCTTTGGTGATTAAAAATGAGAGTCCTTGTTGTTGTGTTATCTTAGGTGAATGTTTTTTCTCAATATATAGAAACAATCATTCAAAGTAATAAATTCCTTACCATATCTCTATCCAATATGCTCATCTAATATAGTAACTATGATAATTAAGATATTTAATTGATTTAATTCTTCTAAATTATTTAGAGAATATTCTGTGATCTTTTATGATTAGATATTAATAATTAAGATTTAAGATTTAAAATTTAAGTCTCATTATTAATCCTTTTCTACGAGGATAATCGATTCTAACGATATACTATTTGCCATTATATAATATATAAATCTATCGTTATCATATGTCAAGGTTTTAATTTTACAATTTGGCACACCCATCTCAAAATATTTATATCATAAAATATATAATTTTTTAAAAAAATATAAACCCGTATTTTCCTCTCATAAATCATTAGGTACAATGATGCTGGGGAATAAATCCATTTAACGGGAGATCATTTGTAGTATTTTATTTCTTAAGGTTCGCTCCAGTTTATTAGAAATATGAAAAATAAAAATTTAAGAAAAAGAAAAGAAAAATTAGAAAATAGAAAAATTTTTAAAATCGTTTATGTTGTGAAAATTTTAAAAAATTAATTAAAATTTTTTTATAAATTTTTTATATTTTAATATTTAAAATATACTTTAATATTTTCTTTGTAATTATAAATTTAACAATAATTAAAAAAATTAAGTAATATATATCAGAAAAATACGTTATAATAAAATTTTTGTTATTATAAATTTTTTTTTCAATTTAATAGATTAAAAATGATAGAGAATATTTATACTGATAAAAAATTTAAAATTTGTTATCATATAAACACTAAAACATCTAAAAACTTTTTGAAAGTTTCGCAAACCCTTCGTTCCACGAGACTTTGCGTAAACCCTAGTCAGCTCCCTCCTCGCGAAAAATGCAGGGGCGTGCCAAACCCGAAGGTATGAACCCTACGCCAGAGGCGGCGATGGAGGTGGAAGAGGCAAATGGAGATGACCGCCTGAACTCGAACTCCGCGGAGGACATCTGCAAGATCGTCCTGGACCGCTACTCCAAGTCCTCCGCCTCGCAGCACCGCCATCTCTGCGCCTGCGCTTGTGCCGTGCGCTCCATCCTCACCGATGAGGGGCTCCCTCTCACTCCCACTGCTTACTTGGCTGCCGTTCTGACCGCCATCCACGATGCCGATCTCGCTGATCGCGATGAAGTCGCTGCCCTGTCTTCGTTCCTGTCGATTCTGCTCCCTCTCGTTCTTGTCGGGTCCGTGCCACCTGCCAAGGCAAAAGATGCATCTTTGGCTGTCATTGAAATTCTCAAGGCACCGCCAGATGTTGTGGCAACCACGATGGTTAGGTCGTTGGTAAAGTGCCTGGGGTTTCTGCTCCTATGTTTGGATTTAGGCGATTGGGCTACTGTCGAGGTGCCACTTGAGGTGCTTTTCAAGTTCTCCATGGACCGTCGACCAAAGGTGTGTTTTTTGTAATGTTTGTACTTTTTCTGCACAACATAATGTATGTATGGTGTTATAACATTATTCAGATGTCATTTATTCCTTTCATAGGCTGCTACATTTTCCAGAACACTATCATGAAAATATTCGGCACCTTACATGTTTGCTAAGAATTTTATGCCTAATGCCATTCTTCTTGTATGGGTTGAAGATGATTTTCTTTCTTCCAAGTGAGGAATATCCATAACTGTGATGAATCCTTATTGTGATGGAAATGAGATCCAAAAGTATTTCCACTAAGAAGGGTTACAAATATATATACATATGGTTATGGACCCTAACGGGAAATATCCATTTACCCATATAATACTAAAAACATAATTAATCTTCACACTTCCCCTTAAGCTAGAGCATATATATATCTATTATGCCAAACTTATTGCATAATGACTTAAAAACACTAACTCCTAACTCTTTTGCAAAGATATTTACAATTTTCTTTGATGTTTGAGTGTAAGGAGTATAAATTAGTCTCTTCATTGCCATATCACGTATATAGTGGCAATCAACTTTAAGGTGGTTTGTGCACTCATGAAAGATAGGATTGTTGTTGGAAAAGTGTGGTGCCTACCATCTTACAGACTCAAGAGTATTAGCCATCGACGATTGAGGAATTGGAATTTGGACTTGGGAGCATCGGCCATTGATGGTTGAGGAATCGGAATCTGGATAAGAGCAGTCGTTGGGGATGATTGAAAATTGATGGTGCACTATAGCACAAAGGACATCGGACTCCAACCTTACAAGTAGTGTTTGGTCTGCTAGTATGACATGTAATCGTTTGCGATTCTTGTTGAGAGATTGGTATTCGATAAGTGTGTGTATGGGATTCCGATGGGTGCCTTGTAAGTGTTGTGTATATTGTCTTTAGGGTTTGAGTTATCCTAATAATTCCTATATATATGGGATGCCTGTGGTGTACAGAGTGTATCCAATAACATAAAGTGAGAGGGAGCTAGTGCCATTGTGGACGTAGGTTGTTGCAAAATCATGTAAAATCTCTTGTGTTTGAGTATGTGTTTGATCTCTTCTCTCTTTTCTCTACTCAATTGTGTGAGGACTACTCGTGTGTGTTGTGTGCACACCTTGAGATCCTTTCAAATTGGTACCAGAGCAGGTTTGTAGAAGGTGTTGTGTGAAGACGAGTAGTGGGAGAAATGGTAGAAGATGACAAGATCAAGTTTGACAGGTTCTATGATAGAGACTTTGGGTTTTAGAGGATGTAGATAGATGACTATTTGTATCAGAAGAAGTTGCATGAATCACTTTTGAAAAGGAAACCAAAATGGTTGGACTAGGAGGCTTGAGGGTTGGATTGTTAGGCACTAGGAGTGTTCAGATTAATGTTGGTGAGGAATGTTGCCTTCAACATTGTGATGGAGAAGACTACATCTGGTCTTATAAAGGCATTGCTGAATATGTATGAGAAACTTTCAACTTCCAACAAGATATATCTCATGTATCTACTGTTTAATTTGAAAATGATAGAGGGAGGGCCTACCATTAACCATATAAACAAGTTCAATACTATCATCTCACAGTTGAGGTTTGTTGATATAGTATTCGATGATGAAGTGAAGGCTTTGATATTGTTGTCACCATTGCTTGGATTGTGCTATGTTGACAGCACAATTCAATCTTGGATCATGGACTCAAGGGCTTCCTTCCATTCCACAAATTGTAAGAAATTGCTTAATAACTATGCTGTATCATGGACTCAAAGAAAATTTACCTTGCTGATGATAAAACTCTTAAGGTTGTTAGCAAAGGAGATGTTAATATTAGAACTAACAACAATGGTGTGTGGAAGCTCAAGGATGTTAGACATGTCCTAGGTTTAGCTAAAAACCTAATTTCCACAGGTCAATTAGATGCAGATGGGTATGTTATGAACTTTGGATATGGGTAATGGAAAGTCATCAAGGGTGCCATGGTGGTGGCATGAGGAAAGAAGATTGACTCTCTACATGACAGCAAACTAGAGAGAGCATTGCAACAGTTAGTACCATGAATGATTGCAGTCTGTGGCACAAAAGATTGGGTCATATGAGTGAGATGAGACTAAAGACTATTACATCAAAGGGGAAGTTGTTAGGACTGAAATTAGTAAACTTGAAATTCTGTGAAGACTGTGTCTATGGATTGTAGAAAAGTGAGCTTCTCAAGGGCAGTGAAGGTGTCAAAATTTAAGAGGTTAGAGCTAATCCATACTGATGTTTGGGGACCAACACCTATGAAGTCCCTTGGTGGCTCAAGAAGTCATGTCACCTTTATTGATGACTCCATTATGAAGGTATGAGTTTATTTCTTGAAAAATAAATCTGATATGTGTGCAACCTTCAAGGCAAAGGTTGAAATGGAGAATCAAACTGGTGAGAAAGTGAAGTGCATGAAGTCAGATAACAAAGGTGAATATGATAGCCATGACTTCAACAAATTTTATGTAGAGAATGAGTTAATGATGATAAGAACTATCATAGGGAATTCTTAATAGAATGGTGTGGTTGAGAGGATGAATAGAACTCTTAATAAGAGGGTAAGAAGTATGAGGTTGCCCTCAGGTTTGCCAAAGGAGTTTTGGGCTGATGCAGTGAGTACAACTGCATACTTGATAAACAAAGGACTATCAGTTCCTTTAGAGTGCAAGATCCTTGAAGAGGTGTGATTGGGGAAAGAGGTGAGCCTATCTCATCTCAAAGTGTTTGGATGTGTCTTTTATGTGTACATTAGTGTTGATGCCAGGGATAAGCTAGATCCCAAAGCTGGAAAATGTTATTTCATCTGCTATGGAAGATGAGATGAATTCTCTGCAAAAGAATCAGAGTTGGGTGCTTATCAAGTTGCTTGAAGGGAAGAAATTCCTATAAAAAAAGTGAGTGGTGACTAGATCAAGGAAGAAGCTAATGGATTCAAAAAGTATAAAGCTAGATTGGTTGTCAAAGTATCTTAACAGCTAAAGGGGATTGATTACTCAGAGATCTTCTCTCCTATGGTCAAAATGGTGCTTAGCATTGTTGTTGCTGAAGACTTGTTCTTGGAATAATTTGATGTTAAGATAGCCTCCTTGTATGGAGAGCTTGAGGATGACATCTAAATGAATTAACTTCAAGGGTTTGAGAAGACAGATAAGAAACAATTGGTGTGCAAGGTACAAAAGAGGTTGTATGACCTAAAGCAAGCATTAAGGTAGTGGTACAGGAAGTTTGATAGATTCATTTGTACTGCTGGATTTAGGAAGTGTGATACAGATTTCTATTGCTATTTCAAGGCTCTGAATGGGAGTTACTTGATTTTGTTGCTATATATAGATGACATGCTCATCATAAGGGCCAACATGTTGGAGATCAATTAGCTCAAGAAGCTTATGTTTAAGGAATTTAACATGAAGAATTTGGGTGAGGCAAGATAGATGTTTGGGATGAACATTAAGAGGAGAATGTCGGAGGGGAAACTGCTATTATCCTTAAGGAGGTATATTCAAAAGGTGTTGAAGAAGTTTAGCATGGAAGGTGCTTGACCCAAAGAATTTCTCTTAGGTAGTCATGTCAAATTGACCAAAGAGCAATGTCCAAAGACTGATGTGTAGAAAGCAAAGATTGTTGACATTCCATATGCTTCAGCCGTGGGAAGCATAATGTATGTCATAGTGTGTACCAAGCTTGATATCACCCATGTAGGAGTAGTGAGTAGGTTCATGTCGAACCTAGGTAGTAAGCACTGAAAGGTAGTGAATGGGATTTTAAGATATTTGAAAGGATTTGCAGTGTCGGTTTGCTTTTTAGAAAAGGGGAAGTGTAGTTGCAAGACTATTGTGATGTAGACTTAAGTGGTGATGAAGACAAAAGCAAGAGTATTACAAGTTTTGTGTTTACTCTTAGAGGGATTGCAATTAGTTGAATGTCTAGATTGCAGAGGAGTGTTGCTCTATCTACCACTAAGGTAGAATACATGGTTGTGATAATCAAAATGCCATTTGTTTTGCAAAGAATTCAGTCTTCCATGCAAGAACAAAGTATATCAAGAGAAGTTACCACTTCATTCAAGAGTTTGATGAAAAGGGAATGTTGTAATTGCAAAAGATTGTAGGGACAGAATGTCTTTGATATGCTAACCAAGAGTGTGTGCATTGAAAAACTAGAGACTTGTGAATCTCTAATTGGCCTCCATGATGCTTGAAAAGGGAGGTGTGGCGTTAGCAGGTAATCCTTGTGATTTCTAGATGTCATTCTTTAAGTGGGAGATTGTTGGGAAAGTGTGGAGCTTGCCATTTTATAGACTTGGGAGCATCGGCCATCGACGACCAAGGAATCAGAGTCCAGGCAAGGGTAGCCACTAGGGGGGTTTTGGAAATTGATGGTGAACTACAACATAAAGGACACCAGACTCTGATTTTACAAGTAGTGTTCAAGTTGCCAGTATGACGTGGAATTGTCTGACTCTTGTTGAGAGATCGATATTTGATAGGTGTGTGTATGGGATTTCGATGGGTACCCCATAAGTGTTGTAGGGGCAAGTTTGTAACATCGACTTTAGGATTTGAGTTACCCCAGTCATCTGTATATGTATATGGGATGCTTGTGGTGTAAGGAGTGTATATAGCAACATAAAGTGAGAGGAAGCTAGCATCACTATAGATGTAGGTTGTTGCTGAATTACGTAAAATCTCCGATGTTTGAGTATGTACTTGATTTCTTCTCTCCTTTCTTCACTTCTCAATCATTTGAGGACTACTCGTGAGTGTTGTGTGTGCACCTTGAGATCCTTTCAATTGTTAGCAATGTAAATGAGAACTTTGTTGTCATAGTGAATCTACATAGGAACTTGAGTAGCAATCTATGTTTTGCACGTAAAGACTTGTGTTGCATCATCTTACAGATTGTTTGTTCCATGGATTCATACTTAGCTTTTGCACTCAATCTTGAAATGACATTTTATTTCTTGCTTCATAGTGCATAGTGCATCTTGTTGGATTCATTTTATTTCTTGCTTTTCCAGCATTCTTGAACTAAGTTCTCAACTACATAGGTTCAATAACTTGAGTCATGTCTATTGTCATTATTCAAGTACAAGATAAATGTTATAAAGTTTTATTTGATTCTGATAAATGTTTTGTTTTTGATAAAGCATTAGATGAAATAAAATTCACTAATAGTATGAAAGGAAATATTTGTATACTAAAGTTACCTGAAGTTACTGAATCTTCTAATTCCTGTTTAATTGCTTACCACAATGATGCTTGGTTGTGGCATAGATGTCTAGGTCATGCTAATATGAAATTAATTGGAAAATTGTTGAAGAAAGATTTAGTTAGAGGATTACCCAATATTAAATTCTCTAAGGATATGACATGCAGGACATCTGTACTAGGAAAACAGAAAAGTTTATTCAAGTTCTATGATGTTGTATCCTCTAAGAGACCTTTGGAATTAATTCATATGGATTTATTTGGTCCAACTAAAACTTTGAGTCTAGAAGGAAAAAGATATACATTGGTTTTAGTTGATTATTCTAGATACACTTGGGTAATATTTATTGCAAATAAATGTGATGTTCTAAGTGAATTCAAGATCTTTTGTAAAAAGTTTAGAATGAAAAAGAGTTAAAAATTTAGAAGATTAGAAGTGATCATGATGGACAATTTGAAAATGATGAAATGGATATGTTTCGTGAAGAATTTGGAATAGATATAGATATTCTTTTCCTAGAGCTCCTTTACAAAATGTAGTAGTTGAAAGGAAAATTAGATCACTTTTGGAAATGACACGAATTATGCTAAATGAAAATAATTTTCCACAAAACCTTTATTCTGAAGCAATAAATACAAATTACTTCATTATTAATTGAGTACATATCAGACCATTTATTGAGAAAATACTGTTTGAGATATGGCTTGGAAACCCCCTGAAAGTATCCTATTTAAGACCTTGTGGATCTAAATGTTTTATTCTAAATGCCAAGGAAAATAGAGATAAATTTGATGCAAAGTCTGATGAAGGAATTTTCATTGAATATTCAAATAATAGTAAAGCTTATAGAGTCTTAAATAAATCATCCAGAACAGTTGAAGAATCTCTACATGTGGTATTTGAAGAAAATTTACAAAAACATAAGCTTCAAACTAGAACTGAAAGTGAAAACGAGTCTGAAGAAGTTGAAGTCTGTCATAAAAAGAATGCTCCCTGTTTCGACAACATATCTTAAGAAGAAAGAAATTCTTGGAAATCTTTCCAAGAACAAATTATTGATGATATTTCAAAGGGAGTACAAATTATTAATCTCAATTTGTCTTTTGTCTTTATCTTCTCATCACTTGTACTGGTATGACTTTTCCTGCAAATGTGCTTAATGTGATTTTGACATTATCAAAACTATAGGGACATGTTTCTAACAATCCCTAGTCATAAGGTCATGTTTCTAACATGATTGATAGTGTACTTGAATCGAAGTCGCAATCTGACCCTAACATGAGAAGCCCTGCCATGTGTTACATCTTCTGTAGTCTATTGTTTATGTTGTCTTGTGGAGACTCTTACATGAGTCCAAAATAATTGACATTTTGTAATAGAAATTCGATAACCTATGGGGGAGGGTGATTGTAAAGGTAACCACTAAAAGATGATCAATAGATGTGATGATATAATGAATGATTGGTAAGACAAACTTGATGAATGAAAGAAGGGTCACTTAATAGTTTCCATGTTTTATGTTTTAGTGATATGCTTAGTAGATGCTTCCTTACTTTGATATGATTTTTATTATCATTATGAAGATGTTTTGTTTTACTATCATTTTGAATTGCATAAATTTAAGGCGTACTCTTTCCAATTGTAGGTAGAGGATGTCAATAGATGGATGTTGATGGATCTTGTTTACATGGGCAAGGTTTTTTCTTTATATAATACCCTTATATTCATTCATCAGATAGGAGTTTGCAAAATAGGAGATATAAGTTTGGAGAAATTACAAGTAATGTCTGCAAATAAAATAAAGAGGAGTACAACAAGAGGGGACTAAAAACGAGTAGTTCCAAAAAAGAGTAAGGTAGCAGTGGTGATTCGCCCTTAAACACTGTTTACACAAATACCCTTTCTTGTTGAGGAAGGGGCACCCAGTTACTAGGTGAATTAGGACAATAAAAAAACCTACATACCCCTTCTTACTTAGGAATAGGCATCTGACTACTAAATAAAAGTGGGCAACAGTTCGTGACATAGTTTAACCTAAAGCACTGTTAACATGAATACCCTTTCTTGCTAAGGAAGGGGTACCTAGAATTGGTATTTGGATACCAGATAAAGGGATTATGGTTTGTCCTCCAAGCTTGCTTAAAGAACTACAAAAGAAAGTCCTCCATGCTTGCTTAAAGAACTACAAAAGAAAGTCCTCCAATCATTTTCATGTGAATACCCATTCTTGTTAAGGAACAGGAATCCGATTACTCTTGATTTTTTGAAGATAGGGAAAGCAAATAATAGGGTAATCCACCCACATGGGGTAGACTAGAGAGCATACCTACCCTGGGGAATCATATCATGCTGTTTAAAAATTTTTAGATTTCTTTTTTAGTTTTTGGTAGAATTTTATGATGTTAATTGTAATGCCTCACAAGTCTCAGCTTTGTTCAATTGTATGCTTTGATTAATTTCTGCATTTTTTATGTGATTTGTTAAAAATGTTATTAGTACACTTTTATAATAAAAGTTGAGTCATTAAATTTCAATTGTGTACTGGTGCCAATGCAGTGTTCCTAGCTTGATTACATTGCACTCATGGTATGTAGTATTTCCTTCTTGGCCTTCTTTTCATTGTTTCTATCTAAACATTCAACACGTCACTAAGAGTAACAGCCAAAGATGTTTTCTGTGGATTCATAAGGAAAACTGTTTGATGAGTTTTTATAGCTATCTATACATGACATTAACCATATTCTAACTGGACTTGAAATAATTGTGCAGTTAGACCTTTCACTTGAGGAAGTCTTTGTCTTGAACAATTTTTTATGTAAATTTTATTTTCCAGAATTCTTTGGGATAGTTTCATTAATCATTTAATCTTACTTGTCATTCAATTTTTCTTGCCATAGTGTCATTTTTTACATTATATATGTTACGATCCTTTTTGAAGTTTACTACATAGGCACTTGCCTATGCTGGATTCCATAAGAGTCCGGTTATAGGTTTTTTTACACATGATATTTGATTTTCAAAGGAATTGAAAATTTTTATTTATCAAATGTTTTTTGAGTTAAGTTAAGATTAGGCATATTCTCAATGTTGCAGGTCCGCAAGTGTGCCCAAATGTCCATTGAGAAAGCTTTTATTGCATTTTCAACTTCCAAGATCATGAAGAAAGCTGTGAAGTTTCAATTGTCTATGTTCCGGTCATATGTTTCCTTGGACTGTTTAAAAAAATCTGGAAAGAGAAGAAGAAACTTGGAATCAGAGCACATAGAGGCCTGACACTTGCTAAATGTTATAGCACACATTGTTCCAAAGCTGCCAAAGAAAACTATTTCCAAGTTTCTTCCTGAAACTTGTAAGCTACTTGGCTGCCGATTTTCACACTTTACCAGGCCTGTGCTTTTACTTCTTGAAGTAATATTGGAACATCTGGTCATTGATGTGCTTATTTCCAAGGCAGACAGAATAATATCTGTTCTTTTGTCTTATATGTCCTCTACTAAAACGAATCCTGTTGATACTATCCTTTTTGCATCTGTCTTGTTGAAGAAGGTCTTGAACAAGCTGCATCCTTCAATGCCAAGCCTTTGGTTGGGAAGTTTTCCTTGTATTTTCAGTTCATTGGCAGGTATTTTTTCCTCTCATTTTATTTACTTGGGAAAATATTGTTTTACACATTTCTCAATAGTTAAAATGTTGAATTTCCATATTACAGAATTCTATTGTTGTGTAAATAAAATGTGTATGGTTATCAACTTTTGCTTCAGACCTGGTCCGTAATTTATTTTTGATGTCTCCTTTCTTGGGATTTACATATTATGACAATGGAACAAAAGCAAATAACAATAGCCACACTTTACAAGGCAAGTTAAAAGCCAACCTATGGATTGTGTGCAAAGTAGGACCTGGTGAGAATCTTCTTTGAACAACCAGAACCACCTTGCGGAAACCAAATCACTCATGATCAACAAGGAGCTACAAATTGATTAAGAAGCATCTGCCTGCACACCTCCTTCAACAATTGTCTATTGCTGAAGAATACTTTCTTCCCTATATACTCTACCCATTGTTTGTGAGATGATCAACAACTTGGTTCCTTTCTTTGAAAACGTGTGTGAAAGATCAGACTCTGTTCAAAAGATAGTATTGATTGGTACCATAGATATTGGGCCTGAAGCATCGAACATCTCCCTTTAGTAATGGCTTCATGGATTTCCTTCAAATGAATTTCAGCTGTTCCTCTGAAGGTATAGGACTTTCAATGCACAACAGAAGCCCCTCATAAAGCATCTGGAGCTTAGCCCATGACTTGGATCCCCTCCAAAAACCTTTGGTTGAAGGCTATAACTAGCTCCCTAACATGATTTCTGTTGATACCACACCAAGCTGGGTTCCCTTTCCTCACATGCACCATCTAAGTTTAGCTTAAAAGTTTCTTTATTGGGCTTGTCCCATTTGATCCACAACTTCCTCTTGTCAACACCACTCCTCAGCACGGGAGAAAAGAAAAGAAAAAAAAGAAAGAAGAAAAAAAGAAGAAAGGAAAGAAAAGTCGAAGGGGGGAGAAAAATAAGAATGGAGAATGTATGCCTAAAGTATTAGGGTTGTCTAGGGGTAATTTTTCATTACAAAAGGAGAAATAATTGGCTAAAGCAACCAAAAGGAAAAGGGTAAAAGAAGTTAGGTGGGTAGCAACCTTCCATTTATGCCAAGTTTTCTAAAGTTTGGAAGAATCTAATTGACTTGAATATTTTTATTAAATTGTGAGGCTCAATAGAGTGCCCACCATCAGCATGATGATAATGGAGATTTAAGATTTGACCTTTTGTCTTGGATGCCTTCCTCAAGGCCTTCCAGTCCACTAGGGTCACCCCTCAACTCATGTCAGTAGCCATGGGCGCAATGGTGGCGTTGTCATGTCTCTCACCTATCTGTATTTCTTAGAATTGGATTTGTTGCCTGCGGGCACAAACCACGTCCCTTTATATCATGGTCCAATATAAAGATTTATGCATTCCAATTGTCATGATAGATGATGGGTCCGCACTCAACTTGTACCCTTTATAGGTAGCACACAAGATAGGTCTGGTTGAGAGTGACCTCCACCATTCAGACAAAGGCATGAGAGGGTTCGATGGCTCATTGCACAAAGCCAAGGGGACAATCACCTTGCCCCTCCAAGTTGGCTTAGTGACATTTGATGTCCCACTTCATATGGTAGACATCCTAGCATCCTACAACATGATTTTGGGACGACCTTGGTTGCTTGAGAATAAGATTGTCCCGTCAACTCTGCATTGGATGTTGAAGTTCAGCTGGCAAGGGGAAGTAGTAGTAATCTTAGCAAAGGATTACTATAGTCCTGATTTGTCTGTATCCATGGTAGAGCCTCCACCACTCATCGGAGAACAGACATTTACCATCCCACCAGACAGTGCATGCCCAATGCACAACGGCCTTTGACTATTTGTCTCGAAGGATGTAGCCGGTGACAAAGGAGCAGATGTCTGAAGAGTCCTCCCCAGAGGATGGACTTTCCGAGCTGTTTGGCATGAGGCTGCTGGAAGACAAAGCAACACCCAATCCCCAACAACCTAGCAGCTCAAGCCTACACTAGGGTGAAACTCATACACCTACTGCTAGTAAGTCGTAGTGGTACGTGTAAATAGAAGGGTTGGTTAGGTATGACCCTTCTCCTCATCCTCCTAATTAGCATTTCAGCTAATCCCCACCTAATGGCCTAGGTGGGAAACTATCAGGTTTGCAGGTCATTTAGGTACAAGGGAAAACCTAATGGGCTCCAGAGTAAGTACTACTTGAAGCTCGGATGCGAGGATGAGGGTTTGACAACCCATTGAAGTGTGCCATCAAGATAGTGAAGCTTTGGATTTATCTTACCGGAAGATAGCATGCTATCTTGGGCTTGGCATCCCATAGAAGTCTGCCAACTTTGGATTTCACGTAACAATGATCAGAACCCCTTCCTCCCTTCCGACATAAGGGGCATTGGCCCCCTTGTCTCTACCACCTGTCAGTTAGAAGATCGTCGACCTGGGTACTCCATTTTTGGAGCAATCCCTGGACGTCCAGCCTTTCTCCCCTTGGCAGCCAAAGGACAAATCCAATAGGCTGGACGATGTAGATGGCTTCCAGTTGCGTTGTCTAGCCAGTCAGGGCCTCTACTCCCTCTAGATGGGTTAGGACAAAGGCAACAACTCCTCCCTCCCTTTGGAAGATGCAGTTTATAAGGATGAAATCTCTAGCGAAGAACAACAGTTCGATCAGGTACAGGCAGACCCCTGGGCACAGTTGTCGGAAACCTCTGGGGTAACTTGCATAGACGAAACAGAGGTTGTGAACCTGGGCAGTGAGTCAATTTGCAAAGAAGTCAGAATCAGTTGGTTCCTAGTAGAACACCAGCAACTACTGATCACGTTGTTACAAGAGTTTGTAGAGGTCTTTGCATGGGGATACGAAGATATGTCAGACTTGGATGAACATGTTGCAGTCCATCGACTCCCTCTCAAGCCTAAAGCCCATCTTGTTAAGTAGAAGCCAAGACGCATGAGGCAGGAATAGGTACAGAAGTTGAAGGAAGAAGTCTAGAAGTAGTTGGACGTTAATTTTCTTTAGTTTGCCTTTTATCTAGAGTGGGTGACAAACATGGTGTCCGTACCCAAGAAAGATGATCGGGTGCGCATGTGCATAGACTATAGGGACCTCAACAAAGCGAGCCCTAAAGACAATTTCCCCTTACCTCATATTGACACCTTGGTGGATCACGTAGCCAAGCATAAAATATATTCATTCATGGACGGATTTTCAGGGTATGATCAGATCATGGTAGCCAAAGAAGATAAAGAGAAGATTGCCTTCACAACTTTATAGGGAGTTTTCTATTACAAGGTGATGCCGTTTGGGTTGAAGAATGCAGGAGCAACTTACCAACGGGCTATAACCACCATTTTCCATGATCTGATGCACAAGGAAGTTGAAGTCTATGTTGATGACATGGTGGTGAAGGTTAAGTCTTATAACCAACACCTTAAGCATTTGAGGAAATTGTTTGCCTGTTTACAGAAATACAAGTTAAGGCTTAATCCTTTTAAGTCAACCTTTGGAGCATTAACTGGCAAGCTCCTTGGTTTCATTGTTAGTGAAAGGGGGATTGAAGTAGATCTAGACAAGGCGAATGCAATCTTGGAGATGCCTCTACCTTAGATCAAAAAAGAAATTAGAAGTTTGTTGGGTAGATTGCAGTATGTAGGCAGGTTCATTTCAAAGCTAACATTTCATTATGTGTGCAATGGAACAACAGTCTCCTGGAAACTGGCAGCATCTATCCTTGAAGATCCACAAGGATGACCCCAACTCCTAAGCCCCTCTTGTTGATGGCCCTGTCAAAATATAGGTGGTAGGAGTCGACAAATTTCGGCTCATCCTCTAGAACTTCAACAATGAGTATCAGCTCATCTGGGAAAGAGTCTTTCATGGATTGGTAATGAGACAGTGGGCTTTCTGTTAGCTAATATGCTACAGTTTGTGCTTTTATGGATTTTTGTGACATGTACTTGATGTCGAATTCTACCAACAATAGCTACAACTTGATGCATCTTCCTGCCAAAGTTGGTTGTTCAAACAAATATTGGATGAGATCGTGTCTACTAACTAGCAGGACTGGATATACAATCAAATGGTGCCTTTGTTTCTTTGCTATTCATACTAGGGAGAGAATATTTTTCAATCAGTGTGTACCTCTCCTCTATCTTAGTGAATTTCTTGCTGAGATAATATATTGCTTGTTTTATCCTCCTGTTGGACCGTGCTATTCTAACACTGCACTCATAACTATAGGGGAGACTGAGAGATAGAGGAATAATGATTGGCTGGGCGTGGGTCCAAGACTGGTGGCTTGGCTAACTGCATTTTGATCTGCTCTAAGGTCTGCTGACAGTGATCTGACCATTTGAAAGTAGCATTCTTCGTTAACAATTTTAGCAGCAGTTCACAAGTAGGTGTTAGCTTTGGAATGAACCTACCTATATATTGCAATTTACCCAACAAACTTTTAACTTCTTTTTCGATTTGAGGTGGAGACATCTTCAAGATTGCATTCGCCTTGTTTGGATCTACTTCAACCCCCTTTCACTAACAATGAAACCAAGGAGCTTGTCGGTTGATGCTGCAAAGGTTGACTTGGAAGGATTAAGCCTTAACTTGTATTTCTGTAAACAAGCAAACAATTTCCTCAAGTGCCTGAGGTGTTGGTCATAGGACTTAGACTTCACCACCATATTATTAACATAGACTTTAACTTCCCTGTATATCAGATCATGGAAAAGGGTGGTCATAACCCGTTGGTAAGTTGCTCTTGCATTCTTCAACTCAAACGACATCACCCTGTAGCAGAAAACTCTCCATGGAGTTGTGAAGGTAGTCTTCTCTTCATCTTCTTCGACCATCATGATTTGATTGTACCCTGAAAATTCGTCCATGAATGAATAGATTTTGTGCTTGGCTGTGTGATCCACCAGGGTGTCAATATGAGGTAAGGAGAAATTGACTTTAGGGTTTGCTTTGTTGAGGTTCCTGTAGTCTATGTACATGCACACCTGACCATCTTTCTTGGGTACAAGCATCATGTTTGCCAGCCACTCTGGATAGAAGACAGGCTGAAGAAAATTAATGTCCAACTGCTTCTGGACTTCTTCTTTTAACTTCTGTGCCCATTTTTGCCTTATGCATCTTGGCTTTTGCTTGACAGGATGGGTTTCGGGCTTGAGTGGGAGTTGATGGACTGCAACTTGTTCATCCAAGCCTAATATGTCTTCGTATCCACATGCAAAGATCTCCACGAACTCTTGTAGCAGTGTAATCAGCGGTTGTCGATGTTTTACTGGGAGGAGCCGACTGATTCTGACTTCTTTGCTAACTGACTTCTTTGCTGACAAGTCCAGTTCTAAGAAATATAGATAGGTGGGAGACATAACAGATGCCATCATTGTGCCCATGGTTGTTGGTGCGAGTTGAGGGGTGACCTTGGCAAACTGGAAGGCCTCCCTATGCTCTATGGACGTCTTGATGAGGTCCTAGAGTGAGGTGTACAAACCCCTAGCTAGTTACTAGTTGGGATTCTATGGTGTTGGAAGAAGGTGGAACTAGGGTTTAAGAAGAATGGAAAGGTATTGATGTCTACGTTCGAGAGGTAGACTCTCTCTAAATAGTTTATTTATAACTAGATTCAAAAGTTTGTCCAACATACTATCTACTCTTTAAATACTTACACCCGTTGACTACCCTACTAGTGGTTCACTTGGCCCAATTACCCGAACTACAAATGCGTTACAACAGATACATTATAGTACCCTTGGCTGGGGTGAGACCTTGTCTTCATGGTCAGGGATCTCTGTGATTAGTTGCTTGTACTCCTTCCATGTGGTGGATGTTGGATTTTTCCCTTTCGATTGCACCAAAACCTTTGTGGCTGTTGTGTTACCCTTCTTCATTCGGTGATCTAAAATTTTATAAGGTTCCTTGACCTTGCCTAGATGTATCATTGGAAATTTTGCTGATTGCATTGATGGCGTCAATCTAATCTTTTTATGTAGTTGTGAGAGGTGGAAGATCGAGTGAATCTTAGAACCCTTTGGTAAATACAGTTTGTACACGACCCTATTGATTTTAGCAATGACCTCAAATGGACCAAGGAAATGAGCTTATAACTTTTGATTTCTTTTGTCCCCTAGTGTTTTGCTTGTGCGGTTGAACTTTCAAGAAGACCAAACCCCCTACCTCAAATTGGACTTCTCTTCGATGCTTGTCAGTTTGTTGTTTCATATGATTTTGGGTAGCGCATATGTTATCTTGAAGGGTCTTCAATATTTTGTTCTGATCTCACAATTCATTATCTACAACTGCCACCTTGGTTGTGCCTAGGACATAAGTCAGTGGTGTTGGAGGGGATCTACCATACAATATTTCAAAAAGGGATATACCCATTGACTTGTGAACAACTATTTTGTACCAATATTCTACCTTTGGGAGTCAATAAACCCATTTGGATGGCTGTTGATAGGTCAAGCACGACTGCTTGGATCCTTGTCTCCAATGTTCAGTTAACTGCCTTTGTTTGGCTATCCATTTGTAGATGATATGTCATAGACATCAATAGTTTGGATCCTTGTAATTGCAAGGGGTCCTTCTAAAAACTGTTAGTGAAAATTAGATCTTTATCACTTATAATTGTCTGGGGTATTCCGTGCAACTTCACTACAAGTTCCACGAAAACCTGAGGTACTTCCTTAGTTGTATAAGGATGCTTTAAGGCTACAAAATGGTTGTACTTGGTCAACCGGTCCACTACAACTATAATAGTTCTTTTCCCCTTTGATAAGGGCAACCCCTTCATAATGTCTAAGTTGATGTCCTTGCATGACTGTGTTGGACTATCCAAAGGTTGTAATAACCCTACAGGAGATAGATTATTGTATTTATTCCTTTGGTATATGTCATACTCCTTGATAAAATTCTTTGTGTCTATCCTCTATTCCATCCAATAAACACTAGCTTTCATTTTGTGAGTTGCCTTTCTAAAACCCGAGTGCCCTGCATGGGGGGATGAATGGAACTCCCGTAACATCAACTGGTGTAATTCTAGTTCATTTACAATGACTACCCTCCCCTTAAGAAATAGCATGCCATCCTTAACAACATACTTTCATAGGTTCTGTTTGCCTCTCTCCCATTTTGACAAGTCTTGATTAGACATGGAGGTTTGATGCTTTTCCTTCACTTGTTGGAACTAGACTAGGGTTAACACCAAGATTTCTCCTATTGACTACCTTCTTGATCCCTTTCTGACAATGCATCAACAACTGTATTGGTATTGCCTCATTTACTCCTATACTTCAGTTCTAACTTGTTGACTACCCAAGTGTTTTGGGCTAATTTGGTCTATTCAAATCATAAACCATTTCTGTAATAGCAACTATTTCCACTTTATGTTAACCAACATTGCTAACATCTCACTTTGGTAAATTGGCCATGTAGCTTGTTGCCCCTTGTATGCTCGACTCAAATATGCAATAAGCTTCCTTCTTGCCTTACATGGTGTTGATTCCACTCTTAGAAACATCACATTCAATAACACTAAGATTTGGGCCTGTGGCAGTGCTCCTTTCAACTGCTCGAAGCCATGTTGTTGTTCCTTTCCCCAAGTGAATCCTCCCTTTTGTAGTGCAACATTAAAGGCTTTCTAAAAATCTAGATGAACCTTCAGCTGCAAGACCTAGGAAGTTGTGGACTCCTCTTTCTATTGTTGGTACTAGCCACTCCACAGTTGCTCAAACCTTCTCCTCCTCCATGTGAAGCCCATCTAGACCAATGACATGGCCTAAATAAACAAAGTTTTGGTTGCAAAATGGTATTTGCTACATGTGTCTGACGAAATGAACTTGGGAAAATTTTAGTTCTGTCGGAATCTGCAAAGCCTTAAGCAAGTGCTCCATGTGTTCCTGGTAAGAGACACTAAATATCAATGTCTTTGAAGAACAGTATGGACTTGGGCAAAAATGGTATGAAAATGTCATTCATAGCTGCTTAAAATGTTGCCAGCACATTACATGGTCTGAATGACATTATTGTGAACTCATAATGCCCATTATGAGTTCTAAACACTGTTTTTGCCACATCTGCCTCCAACATCCTTATTTGATGATATCTTGTGCGTAAGTCCAGATGATATCCTTCCCTCGAGCTTGTTGAGAAGAATATTGAAGATTTTATCTAGTTACTTGTTGGGATGCTATGGTGTTGGAAGGTGGAACTATGGTTTAAGAAGAATGAAAAAGTACTGATGTCTACTTTCAAGAGGTTGATTCTCCAAATAGAGTTTAATTACAACCAAATTCAAAAGTTTCCTCCCAACATACTCTGTACCCCTTAAATACTCACACCCTTCGATTACTCTACTAGCAGTTCATCTGACCTGATTACCCACACTATAGACGCATTACAACAGACACATTACAAATTCGAAGGAGGGTTTGCAACAAATGGAGAAGGTGTAGGAAAAATTGGTGCTTAATGAGAAGCACATTGAAATCTTCTTGGCTCAAAAGCTCTGGTCAAGTACTTAAAGAAGGGGGCAGGAATTCTAAATACTTCCATATGATCATTAATAAGAGAAGAAAAATTATTCTTTTTGTAGGAATGCTATCTGAAAATAGATATACTCACTCAATGGAAATGCTGCAACGTGATGGAGTGGATTTCATTTCCAAGTTGCTGACCTGTCAAGGCTTTCAGTGGTAGTAGTATCTGTTTGATTTACACATCATCATCTGATAGGGACAATGAGGAACTCATAGATTCTCCAAGTTATGTGGAAGTGAAGGATGCTATTTTTGAGATGGAAAGAAACCACGCTCCTGGCCTA